>JACCGJ010021328.1:0-75489 GCA_013407085.1 Atriophallophorus winterbourni | reverse complement strand
CCGAAAATATTATAAAATGAATAGGGAATATCAAATATAAGGCTCAATAATGATGTTCTTTTTCATGTATAATTCTAATTTCGCTTTAAACATCGCCAGGCAAGGAGAGTTCATTACATGTTAGGAAAGGGAGTTTCCATAAATTATAGTACTTACAGTGAAAATATGGCGCTGACAACCAATACAGGAACCTGGGATGTAAATGGATAAGGTATGTCCGCGTGTCACTTTCCTATCATAAAGATCAAGCAGGTGTTTTAGTGGATGTCATTCGGTACACAGAATTCTATAGGTCCGAATAATATCGCGTCGTATCCTCATTTGGGTAAAGTCACATAGACCCAAACGTCACAATCTTTCTGTGTACGGAACATTGGGAAGTCTTATGACTAACTTTGTTGATTTGTGATAGAGTGTATCAAAGAGAGCAATATCTTTTCGCAGCCAATGATCCCAGACGTCTACCGATTACATCATCGGAGAGCGAAGGTAGACGTTCATTATAAATTGTGAGTTTACCAGCGAGAATCTTTCAAATATTCTTCGAAAGATACCTAAACATCTGTTAGCCTGTCGATATATATTCTGGCAGTGTACCATGCTCTTCAGGTTTTCACTAACCCATACTCCGAGTCACAGTCCCTTTCGACTACTAAAAGGGTCTTTGAACATCATCAGGAAACTTCTGATAACACAATTACTTTATAACTAATTCGCCAACTGGTTTAATGCCCTCTCATTTAAGCATGCAGCGAATAATATGTAACTTTGTATAGTATCCGATTTCCATGCCCTAGAGCAGCTTGCAAAGATTCTTTTCATCAGACGCAGCTGTAACTAAAATCGAAGTTGATTTTAATAACTTATATTAAATTTTAGCAGTTCTGTTATATATGACTTCAGAGACTACAGATGCGACTGTTTTAGATAAACATCCAACGGTGTGACTGTACATTGCATCTTGGCTAGTAAATTTCGGTTTGATAATGGCTTTAATCGAGCAAACTAGGGTCTGTGATTTGTGACACGAAACTCAGGAAATACTTAAGACCGAAGTCAATTGTGTGTTCGACATTTTGTGACGCAGTGTTTACAATGACAAACGTATAGGGAACAAGCGACAAAATCAAAATACTGAGGTCTATTCTATGACGAAAAAATTATGCGGGGTTCCCCAAATTGTGGTGGTTAGTAAGTGCTAAATTGCATTATATATAGAAAAATTGACAAAGGAACCACTCTCAATAATTTCTTTAGTCAACAAGAAAGTAATTTATTTCAAATCGGATATCGACTATCTAAGGGTGGAGAAGAGACGAGCTTTCAGCTCCATAACACTGCTACGAAAAACCACAATTAAATTGCCCATATTAAAAGGCAACAATGCAGTAAACATAACTGGCTGAAATGAAAGATATCTGTATCAGCACTCTTCGACGTCATAGCAATAACTCAGACTCGTTTAACTTCCGTGAGCCAATCGCACATCAACTATTCCAGCATAGACCCTGTTTCGGAGGAAAACCGCTTAAGAACGGGGTGGAATAGCTGTTGCCAACTAAGAATATGTTTATACAGCAACGGTTCGTACCTTGAAGCTCGAATCAGGAGACAGTTGTATCGTTGGTTAAACTTTACCGGTTACCATGATCATCAGCTTGCAGAACGAAAAACTTGAAAGCAAATTGGTTATGTTGGAAAACAGCGCAATTCGCAATTCTTGATTACGTGAGAATTCATCTGCGTCAACTATATAACCGAGTAGATCATACTAAACGATAACTAAACTACAAATTTTTAGCGAACTGTTTGATTACATCCCCTTGTCTACTCATCTTTTCGAATATACACGACAAAGAAATTTGCAACAGACATCTGTTCTAGACCTAGTCATAACCTCTGAAGACACGGCCGTTGAAGATGTTCAGTATCACCCTCCGTTGGGTCGAAGCGACCACCTCGTTCTGCTCTTTCAATACGTGTGCAACGCCAGTAGAATAGTAACGCAAACAAAACGAAATAGAAAAGTGGATTACATTGGTTTGATGGAAACAATGGAGGCTTTCGACATGTCGATATTCAACCTGCCCGAATATCCTGTGGTGTTGTACAGCTACAAACAATTTATACCATCTTGAATCGTGAATCTTGGTCCAGGCGTCAAGGTTTTACGACGTAAATAATCGAGGTTAAATCCGGTAAATCCATATTTTGAATATGGATCGGTACTTGTAGGTCAAGCGAGCAGCAATGTCCATCAATTGGCAGTCAGAATTCAAAACCCACAGTTCGTATATCACAGACATACAGAGGCGTATTTCCGAACAGCAGAATGATTTGTATTAAAAAACCACGTACACGGTCAAAAGTGAATAGTGATCAAAACCAGAAAATTTGTGCAAAATTACCATGATTCTCTCTACTCTAGGGACAGCAGGGTTTTACTAGTTGTACTTCGAATTGTTTAGTACTTATCAGTCATTGACACCTAGATACTCGCAATACTCTTGATCAGATCAATAGAGCGATCGAACGCTTAGCAAGGAAAATGCCCCTGGTGAGTGTGGAATCCTATCACAGCTCAGCTTTAATGTTACCACTTTATTCATTGCCTTTTCAATGCTAGTAGGTGAAGTTCGCTCAATAAGAGATGCGTCACCAAGTGTGTCACACTATTTGAGAATAAGGTTGATAGAGGCAACTGCAACAACTACTGAGGAATCTCTGTTCTACATCTCTTCAGTAAATTGTTTGCTTGAGGTTTACAGATGCGTCCACAAAAATTAGGTGATAGATATTGCTCCGAATTTCATTGTTGTTTCCATGGGGAAGATCAACCAAAGACATTATCTTCTCCATGACGCAACTTCAAGAAATGTATTAGGAATATGTATGTCCGTATACACAGATTTTATTGATGAAACCGCGGTATTAGACTACATTGTCCGAGAATGGTTTCTTTAAAATGTACGATCTCCACGACTGCTTACACTCTGTACGTCTTTTACTCTAGAAACAATGGTTCGATCCACTTTAACCCTACTTCTTGTGACGAACTTGCTATTGAAAACTCCTTTTGAAGAGTCCATATAAAGCTTCATCGTAAAACTGGGAAAGAACATATACTGCTCTCGGCTGTTTACCATAAATCACCTCGAGAGCTCGCAAACGCTACCGTTTTACGATTTCTGCCTATCTGTGTGAACGCTGATGAGAGACTACTACTGCAAAATCGAACTGTGAAACTCTGCGCAGCATGCGATGATCATCCGCTCACGATGTACTGCAACCGAAGAAGGTTACCAACAATTTCACGGGACCATGATCAAAGCTATAGTTTGTTTGCAAACGGTTATTTACCTTCAACTTTTAATATATTCTAACAACAGGAAAGAAATATTTACTGCGAGGATCGGTGCTTCAGGGTTTTAATATATTCGTGAAAACAGGTTAATATTACCTGGATGTAGGCCTCCTTCGGTCGATGCCGACCATGGATGTACATGACAGTCGCATGAATGTTCATGTACTACAGCTTTTCAAATGATTAAACAGTCCGATTTGTGTGGAACAATCTCTCCCGCAGCGCTGGCAACGATGATCAGATCTCGGTTGTAGGGCGTTATCTGTATTCAGCAGACAAGAGCTGTATCTGCTCCTCCCCAGCTTGCAGACGACGCTTTACGCAATGCCTCCAATGTGAGCGGTCAAGAGCAAGTTCTTCCCAACTCGCGGGGGCAATGCCAAAAGCTTTCATATCTCTTTTGCAAACGTCAAAGTGCGGTCTTCCCAATGGTCGACCTCCTAATTGCAACTCACCATAGAGTAGATCTTTTTGAATACGACCATTTTCCTTTCTCTAGAGATGACCAAGCAACCGCAGGCGGCGCTGTCGTAATAGGGTGAACATGTTCTGTAGACCAGCTTTGAAAGCACTTAAGTATTAGACACTCTGTGCATCCACGATATGTTCAAGGTAAGACGGATGCTTCGTAGATGGAAAGCATTCAGCTTCCGTTCGTGTCTTGCATGGGTGGTCCAGGTTACACTGCCGTACAGTAAAGCATTTAGTACGCACGTGCTGTATACCATCATCTTTGTCTTTACAGTCAGCTTGCGGTTACTCCAAACACGAGAGTTCAATCGGGACGCAATGACAGCTGCTCTGTCAATCCGCCTAATAAACTCCGTGTCTAGCGAGAGGTTATCCGCAATGGTTGAACCAAGATATGTGAAATGATGCACTGGTTCAAGCTGACAGTTTCCAACAGTGATGATTGGGGGTGATACAGTCCTTGATCAAGGACTTTGGTTTTGCTCATACTGATTGTTAGCCCAGTCTTTGCATGCCGACGAAAAATAGTCCATTAGCGACAGGTGGTGTTCTTGGGAGTGAGAAATAATGGCTGCATCGTCGGCAAACAGAAGGTCCCGGATTAGCACAGCTCGTAAATTTGTTTGTGATTTCAACCGGCTCAGGTTGAAAAGATGCCATTACTTCGCATGCGTAGGTAAATGCCTTTTCTTCCCGTCCTAAAAGCGTGCTTCAGAAGCAAAGCGAATAAAATGCCGAACAGCGTGGGAGCATGAACACACCCTTGTTTGACGCTTCGGCTAATTTCAAAGACTTCTTAACTGAAACCGTTAAAATGGGCTGAGCCCTTCATGCCTAAGTCGAACGAAATAACGAGTTTGAGCAGCCTCGTTAAACAGCCTATCAAATCAAGCATTTTGAAGAGACCCTGCCTGCTGACGTAGTCGAATGCCTTCGTTAAATCAATAAAACAGCGTATAAGGGCATACGCTGTTCCCGTCACTTTTCTTGAAGTGAAGAGAATATTAATGTGATATCGTCATTTGCCTACAGAAGGTAAGCTTGTGTTGTTATCTTTGTCATGAGCATAATAAAAACGCTTTTGTGTAATTGGTGTTCTTTTTGTTGGGGGATTCGTGTGCCTACGTGATTAATGCTGAAAAGGATCATCTCAGGGATGCGTCGGAGCACAGTCAACATGTGGCTGCGAAGCGCGGATGGTGACGAGGCTAATGTTGCATCGAGCATCCACGAAACATGTGTAAACAACATGATAGACGTTGGGACACAAAACGCGATTTGACGAAGATTGATTGGAAATACTCCCCGTACAGTGAATGTCCATGTTCAAATAGTTTTTGGATATATAATTTCAGTCGTGTACCTTACCCTTGCCTGTTCAAAGGCGAATATAAATCCTCATTGGCAAATTGGTATTTTCATATATTCTTATCTTGTTGGAATAGATTTCTAGGTTCGGCTTCGGTCTCAATTCTGGCTAAAAGTTAAGAACATAACGGAGCTAAGCACAGTAGGATTAGGATCCACGTGCGATTGAAACAGTGAAAGAATGGTAAAAAAGAAACGCTTGTAAGCCACTGTTGGATAAGGTTGGTACGACCAACCTGTTCAATCACATGAGCCCACACTCGTGTAGACTGGGCTTGAACCCATGACCATGGACGAAAAATCTCATTTGCATGCATTTCCATCACACACGGTCATGGGTTGAAACCCTTTCTACATGAGTGCGGGCTCATGTGATTAAACAGGTTGGTCGTACCAACCTTATCCAACAGTGGCTTACAAGCGTTTCTTTTTTACCATTCTTTCACTGTTTAAAGCGCATGCGGATCCTGATCTTACTGTCCCCACCTGGTGAGTGAAAACAGCACGAATCCTGTCGTGGTGTGTGTGATGGAAATGCATGAAAATGAGCTTTTTAGCAGAGCTAAATATTTAGTTCAATGACGAGAGACAATATTTATACTTTAAAAATGTCACTCACTAAACCTACTCTTCATTCAGAATGAATTAACTGCCATTGTCTTTGTCCCGTCCATCAATTTGGCAAGCACGTGTTCAAAATTGTGTTTATCCATTCTTCAAAACGAGCAAACAAACCATTGGTGATTTAATACAGTTTCGCGCAATTGCCATAGCTTGTTAGAAATGCCACGAAAATCCACCAATCATATTACCATTGTACACCAAATCAAGAGTTAAGTGATCCGTGAACTTATATTCAACCAACATTGTTAACATTCACCGTTGAATCATATATAAATACGAGCACAAATCACGACGTCATTTCCATCTACGACGCGGCCTTGTGCGATAGTAGTTCCGTATCCTTAACGACAATATGAACAGGGCTAGAATGATCAAAACGCAGAATCCGGCGATTTGAAGGTCACCCGTGAATCGGTACGACTGTTTCACCACGCGTATGACGAATCGCTGTGGGTTTGACAAATAAAAGTTGATCGAGCGCTGTTCACATGCATCAGCAGCAGTAAAATAACAATATTCGCGTTAATATCGTCGTTATTGGTATCATACCCAAAAAATTCGAATTAGTAATCTACTACACAAACAGTTTCAAGTAAAATAGACAACGGAATATGGTTTCTACAACACGGATTTCGCAGGACAAGTTCACGTTTAGCGAATCTAATCACAACTTTGAACGATAGGGCCATAGCAGGAAGCGAGAGCATGTCTCTCTAGGCTTTCAAACTTATTATGTTAAACAAGCACGATATGGAAAATGTACACTTGCTCTCCATGACCGAATATCCAATCAAAGCAAAGGCGCCATGACTGCGGGAGGATAATATGACGTTTTGCATGCTTTATCACCACGAAACCAAGCTTGGAATGGTGACTACTAAACTTGTGACGCGGTCAGCATTGGGATAAGTTGAATGATATGGATTACATTCGCGGTCGATCCTCAGCGATCTGATTGTTGTATATATGTATTTCTAAAGACTAACAATCACCTAATCAGACTTATTTTCCAGGAAATGCACGAAACCACTTCATCACCTTTGTAATGGCACATTCCAGAATAAACTATAGTCCCAATTTTTACTCAGTCCTCGTCTGCTTTTAATGAAACAATTTACCTGTGGGGATTATAGGCGAGCCGAGCTTTAATATATTTAAAGCAAATGTGCACAGTGTGTGAAGCGACCAAATTTCAAGTGATTTTGTATACTACAAACTTGTATTAACTTGTAAAGTTATTCGTGTTTTATAAACTATTAAATTTAGGTGTAATTGATCATGGGAATTCTCTAGCGAAGAACAGAGTAAGTATACGTTTATAATAAAACAAAAATAATTGGATTCTCATGATGCCTGATGATCAACAGATAGATGAAAAATCTCTCAGTAAACAGATGTCAGTCATGAAATGCTACGCATATTTGAGTCTGTTTAATTCATGGAATGCCTATGATAAATTTACACATTATACACGTTACTTACTGTGGATATATTGCCTCCTTCACCAGAGCAAATTACAAAATAGTCCGCAATCTCTGCACTCGACGGTATGAACAGTTGTACCGTGTCAACTGTCGTACGATTACGCCAGCCGAATAAATCTCTGTTCCGGTCAATCCACTGCGAACGCTTCGAGAGACTGTATTGCAAAGAATATTGAGCTTGTCCTGGCCTGATCGGGTACACTTCAATGGTAAGATTTGTGGGCACCATTCCAACATACCGACATTTGACTAATTTCTTAGTACGCATTTCCAGTATACTACTTTTAACCAACGCCGGTTCCACAACGATGGAACCTTCAAAATCGGGGCTGCAAAACGAAATGTGTGCAAAGGAAATTTCAAATCGATTGGGTAATAAACGATTGAAATCTCTGCTTAGGCGTTCAGCCTTAACTTTGTCTCCCAGAGCTTCAGGCAAAAATTGCGGTCTTATCACACACACTGCTTGAGAACCATGGTGCTCAGGTCGGAGCAATACGTCCTGAGTCAGAGATCGAAACACCGAGAAGCGATTAAGTGGATCGCTATTCTGTTCCCTTTCACTCAGCTCATACAATGATGGAAGGTCCGATGTTTCTGCTCTATATAACCCCACTGAAATACTCGTATCCACGAGACGGTATCCATTCGAGGCGTTATCAGCTCTATCACAAAACAGTTGGTAGGCTTTCGCTTTGCAATTGATGGTAACCACATCACCAGGTCTGAAGCAAGATTGATTATTTGAGATAATTTCTACAATAGGGTCCATTGGAGCAGGCATTATGCACAATGGTTGCGGAGAATTTCGAGTAACATTAATCAGTTTAGGATGTTTCCAGTATGATTGCATTGTTGTGACACATGAATAATATCCAAAATCGTTGCGATTCACTTCATTCAAATCCAACGTGTGTGCGTCGCTCCATTTGTTCGGAGGATAAACAAAAAGCCGGCCAGTGCTTCGAAACCGCGGTGAGAGAATAGTGATTTTTCGCGAACTCAAGGACAGTTGCACCAAAGGCTCAACGTCTCGCATAGATAGCGGTGGAAGAATGGCAAATCGCAACCACGTAATTTGATTTGGTTCGTATTCTTGCGCTGCAGACGAGATGATCTCCGGACAGCGAGCAGTGATCACGGCGGGTAGCACAACGATCGAAGCGGAGAACTGTACAGACAAACGCTGTTCGATTAAAGATATCCGGTTGGACGTGGTTTGCATTCTTCTTTGATTACATTCGCTAAGAGTGGAGCGTAGTGCAAAGTTCAACGTGGGCGTCTCTTTTCCAATCGTGGATTTTCTATATACTTCTCGTTCAGGGGCTATGAGATTGCAAATCTTTTCTTCTGATGCACCTGATGAGGGAGGAGATGGGCTCAAATAAGCTCCCCACGAGTTTAAATTCACAGATTTAGCCGAAGGCATTGCGGATTCTTTCGATTCCCAATTTTTCATACCATTAAATTTGAATTTATCCTTGTGATAAAAAATAGATTTGTAATCAATAGGGTAACGTAAATCTAGGTTATCTTTTTTCACACGGTTGCGTTCCAGGGATGTTTTGTTTATATCAGTCGGGATAATTTGTGTCATCATTTCCCTTTCTAGGACAGAATATTCTGAAGACTCCTCAGTGACCACCTTCTCTGGCGGTTTAATTAATAGTATAGAAGGGAGCGCTCTGCGAGCTCTTTCATAATCAACTGGTACTTTCTCCTCAATATCCGGTGCTTCCTTCACCTTGAAGTCATGGCTGTAGCCTCGATGCTTGTGTTTACGATCAAAAGGTCTCGTCAAGTCTTGTTTTGGCTCATCTGGTGTGGGGATAAGTGATTGCAGCCCGTCGTCTTTCGGTGTGGTCCCACGTAAACCGAGTGGTAACTTGACTCTCTCAGGCAGAGTGATTTCTGCTCCAAGTTTTGTTTTCTGGAGATATTTTTGTCTATCTGTGATGGAAGGCACGAAAACTCTCAGTGCTTCCCAATCATCAATGGATTGATCAATCGCCGTGTAAGGTTGCTCCGATAATTCCCCGGCAAGACGTCTGTGGTGCATCAACCTCCGAAGATATGCCAGAAAATCTGGATCCGATTCTCTTTTCTCAAACTCCACCAACTCCATTAGTTTTGGTGGGTATTTAATGTCTTTCGAGCCACGGCGAATCGCACCATCCGGAAGTGTTTCTCGTAACGTGTCTTGATCTAATTTCGGTCTATAAATCCACATACCTTGCTCATCTCTTGGACTTGCAGGTGTGGGTAAGGATTCACGTAGAAGTTTTTCCATCACTTCATCCGGAATATAATACGTTTCCGGTCGTCTAATTTCTAAAATAGTATCTCCAGTCGGTACCTGGATTACTGCTTCATCGCCATCTACTTGAGGTTCAAATATTAGTGAATCGTCTAAAAGTGGGCGATCTATTTGATCTAGTGGTAATTCAGCCTCCATTTCAGGAAAGAGTTCATCTTCTGTATCTGGTGAAATCTCATCATCCATACCATCTTTTTCTTCTGGAAGCAAATCTTCCTCTAAAGTTTCAATTGCACCACGGAACTCAATTGTACTCAAAATTTCAGCCTTCATGGAACCGTTTGGGCAAAGACATACCGCTGTGCAACGGAACACGTAAGTGCCTGTTCTGTTCAAAGAGCTCAGGTAAAGTATCTCTCCTGACGACTGCAGCGCTTCTTGGTTGAAATCATCCACCGTGTACTGGGGAATCGGACCGGCAACCCATTGCCAGCGTATATCAGGCTCCGCGCAACCATACTCCACAGCGCAAGTCAGTTCATCGCTCCCACCATAAGGTTCATTCTTTTTCGGTCCCCATTTCAATACTGGAGGCATACATGTTACCGGAATTTGTGGCAGGTCAAAAATCAAATCAAGCTTTCCATCCTTTAGGACACAAGACAAGTTGCTCGCGGCAGCTTTTTCATCCATAATTTGAAACAGGTCAATATAAGCCAAAACAATGCTGGTTCCATTCATGAGATCCGCTTTTCGGTACACTACGTTCGGATTGAAAATTTTGGAAGCAACTTGAAAATTGGTTGCTTGTCGCTTGAACGGGCCAGTTGTCCATATGATACATCGAAGATGAATTCGTTGACCGAAAGGTAAGTCGCTCACCGTGCGTACCCATTGCATGTCAGTGTTCACTGCTCTTACACCGACCGCAAGGTCTTTGGCAGAACCCATGATACGTTGTGCGTGCAGAGTTGAATTGACGAAATACCGAGAACCTTGCTGCAGTCCAGAACAGTAATATTGATCTGTGTCAAATTCCTGTAAAAAGCGAAACACTGCCAGTGTCGATGATACACGGATACATATTATGAAGTCATTTATACCCACGAATCACGATGCGCGAGACTATCTACTTTAGAAATATTTATATTAATCAGCGCACACTTTCAATCAATTAATAGCCGGCTGCATCTTGTTTATAGTAGCTAGTTTCATTTCGCAGGACCAGGATGTGTGAGTTTTCAAACAATATACAATAAAAAACAAATAAGTGATAAGCAAGAATTCATCGGCTTGTAGCTAAAAATCCGAAAGCTTAACAATACCACACGATTACAGTATGGAAAATCAAAAACTTATAGTAGATAACGATTATCTCAAATATACAAAATGAAAAATGACATTTTTGCAGAGGTAACTCTGAGATTGGCTTAAAAGCTGCCAAGCGTTAAGCGTCAAACACGAATTGATTTAGAAGATTCCGAACAAAATTAGCACACACACGTCCAAAATAGCACCTGCACTCAAACCGTGGATTGTAATGCAGGGAGATATGACATTATAGACAGTATGAAGTGTATCAGTGAAGTTTCAGACAATGAGTTATCGGGTGATATGCTGAACATCACCATCCGGTACAGCCAAAGAGCAGGAAATGCTAGAATGTCCGGAAATATATGTGTGAGTAAACGTGATTCATTTTGGAACGGCTGACGCAATCAACCTGTGGTGAGAATACCGAGTGTGACATGGTTAAGATTGAATCCATTGTCCTCAAGTTATTGGGTGTATGAGGTAAGAGACGCCAAGAATGTAACTCACTCGACAATCCCTTATACAGTCGATCAGCATGTCACTACCGCCCAACATTTATGACTTTCTGAGCGTGTCCTTCGTTAAGCACAGAGTTAAGTCTAGATAAGTTCACAGTAAATCTGCCTTTGTTGGAATATAGCTGCACATGCTAATTTTCGTCTCAGTGTAGACAAGCCAGGTATTTTGGGTGATAAGCGTCGCAACATATTACCAAAAAATTGCTTCTAGCTTTAAGTGTGTACCTTTGATACCCAACGGGAATGGTGTTCATCGATTATGAAAGTCAAAATATTCGCTGGTTTGTGGCTAAATCCACTATGTTCTAGGTAGATAGAACAAGATTTAGCAGCTATGAGCTGAAAATAACGCAGGTGCGGTCATTTGACTGTCATAGTCTGATATCCAAGGTAAATAATGACAAGAGGAAAAATCTTGAGGCACCAATGAAAGGCTAATTCTCAAAATGCTTATCCTTTAACTAACAAGGTTTCAACTTGCTGCGTGATGAGATCCATACAGAGGTAAGTAATGGCAAACCATATTACAACTATCGCATTACTAAACACTGCTAGCAAAACACTCAATAAATTAATAGGCACATCGTTGTTTGCAAAGCACACTACCTTAGTTTCAACCTGAAGTTCATCAGATACGATATGTTAAAGGTGAATAAGGTATTGCTGAACAACTTTATAAATACTGTGATTATATATGATTATATTCATTCTGGCATAGTAATGTGTTCAAAGTAAACGTTGATTTCGTATTTGAGATCATCCCCACACGAGATGAGAAGCATCCCGTAAATGTAACGAAACACAATCAATTAATCAAACTCACACTACTGGGATGTAACGTTAAACTCAATTGCACGGTCGGTTTTAGCGTTAACAAAGGCTGAATATTCCACGGATCCAGAATTTTCCCTAAATTGCCGAATGTATGCAAGGTGACTTCCTCGGAAATCGCCAACTTGTTCGGAGGGCTCGAATTTGTCGGCGCCACGGTAATCAAACTGAGATCAAACTGCAACCACTCGGTATGTACATATCGATGAAGCGTGAAGCTAATGAATCGGCCAGTGCTGGGAAAAGCGCAGTGCTGTTCAATAGGGTAGCCTGCTCGAATCGGTCCCGGGCTTTTACTGATTGGTTCGTCCGTCTCTTGTCCGTCGGTTATGCGCGTGACGATGTCCACATGCATCTCGCCAATGTCACAACGTAAAGTGACTTCTCCACGGGCTAGAATTTGTTTGTTATCATCCTTCGGTTGAAATGTCATTTTTAGATGGTGTGGTATGTTTGGGAGCTCATGCAGGGGTAATAAATCAGGAACCAATAGACCCGGTTGGCCAAGTTCTCTTTGTATTTCAAACAGTTTCAGTTGGCGTTCTAACCAGAATGATGTACTGGATACCACATAAATAGAGCCTCCACGAATATGTCCGGATGTAACTGCTTCACAAATCCAAATATTCTGGTCCGGGTTATAGTTGAAAGAGAGAATATGAGGCTTCAGCTTAAACTTAATAAGGCGTACTTCACTAAATAACAATGGAAGGTTGCCAGATCGAAATTCTGCTTTGGATGATGGGTTGATGGTTTCACAGACAAGCCTACCGAGAAAGTCTCTCGGCTGTAACTTATTTATATTGAATTGAATGCGTTTAAATGGTCTCGATCCTCGTGTTCCAGACCAGCAAACAGCCGTGTACTCGGAGCTTCGAAAGGTTGAATTTGTACTAAATGAGCTACAATCAGTGTCTTCTGTGGTTGCTTCCAAGCAAGGTAACTGTTTTTCTGTCACAGAAGTTGATGTTGCACCGATGACGCATAAAATAATCGCTCGTTTAGCGGTCATGTAATACAACTTGAGCGGAATATGCTTTTCCGTTGAGGGGATATCACACACACTATTCAAAGTATCACC
Source organism: Atriophallophorus winterbourni (assembly GCA_013407085.1). Lineage (NCBI taxonomy): Eukaryota > Metazoa > Platyhelminthes > Trematoda > Plagiorchiida > Microphallidae > Atriophallophorus > Atriophallophorus winterbourni. The sequence goes on along the minus strand of JACCGJ010021328.1, from coordinate 62,177 downwards.
CTTCGACAAAACTTCAGAAGTTCGATCCGTGTGCAGAGAAATTCGTGGGGGCACCGGGCAATCAACATATGGTTTCACAAATCGTACCCCTTCGCTAAGTTGTACGTCATCAACGAAGGGCCTCAGAGTGACGATGAGGTCATCAGTTTTAATAGTATCGTTAAAACGTTGTATCAAACAGTAGAATTCCGTCCCGGCAGGCACCTCCAAATACTCGTACCAATTAAATTTGATCACCACTTCCGTAGAAATTGAAGACATGGTAAATTCTTTCCTAGCGACGACATGATAGCTAGTCTGATTGAATTTGATTAAGAATATCAGTTCCTTATCGGAAACCAGTCCAGTGAAGTGGCAGGAAAATTGTCCAGCGCGGAGGTTGGTAATCGGCCATTGTGCACTCATTCGTAGATTTCCTACAACCGCCGGATGCACTTTTATTGCAGCCGTTGTGTAGTTCGTTGGGTCCGCGGTCTAGTAAAAAAGAACAATTGCGTATAGTTGTTTAAGCACAAGTAGTCACGTAGCAGACAATACGAGAGATAAATAGATATGAAGCTCAGTTCTTCGTACTGTTATGAAGCAACGAAACAGCTAAGCGGAAATTGACCCGAAAACAAAAGGGTTATGAGCTTAATAGTTATTCGGCGTTTAAGCATAATCAATATAACTAAAGTGGAAATGTAGCACAAAATTTTGCCGTTATATTTTTTCCATCGCGTCTTGTTAAATTATTTGTTTGCGTTAAATTATTTTAACAGCTAATGACGTTCACCAATCCAGAATGATTTCAATTTATTGTTCTCAATGGCGGCCATAAGAGCTCGCCGGTAAAAGGGAAGTCCCAAGCTATTGGCAAAAATGCCTGGAACGGTCACGAGGATGTGAATATATGTAAAATAATATGGTTGAACATATCAGAAGGAAGAATTCTGTTTCGGTTGGTCGTTCAAGAATTATCCAGAATGAACTAACTATATTCGTGGTGCCATCGTTTATATTTCGAAACGGACAAACTTCAAAATATCGATGAAACATTTTTAGTAACAAATATTGTCATACGTTCATGTGAGATCTTATTTACCGCGCATTTTATCTGTGAGGCATAATTTTAGCATCAAGCCGCTTTCCGAGCACCAGCTGGAGCGAATCGACCTGGGTCACTGCTTTCAAAAACGTAAATTCGAGCGCTTGCGCGAATGAATTTACCTTCAAAACTTCAGTAAATGATGAATGGTTTGCAACGTATATACGAACCACAGCTATCCTTCTGTTAATTAATTCAAAAGCAGTCTGTATGCTCCAAAGCAATGATGGTCAGTACGATAATGGCTAGTGCCTTGATGACGCCTTTATGTGGAGGTGCAAAGTGCATTAGACATAAGTGCTGATCACGCCGTTGACCAATCGACTTTCTCTTGTGTTTGGAACTCCCAACCCCAACACGTGGTTGGCTCTCCTTGCCTGGTGATGGTTAAAGCAAAATTGGAATTGTATATATGCAAAAGAACATCACTCGCGAGCTTTACATTTGGTATACTCTACTCAATACTGAAATCTCACACTTTGACAGAAGACGCACAAGAAGAAGTCCGCCAACGAATTGTACCTGCGCTCACCATGAACTTGGAACATAACACACTCAATAAACAAGAAACCAACGCTTTGAACAGATTGAAACAAGACAGAAACATAGTTATCCTCCCTGCTGACAAAGGAAGAACGACTGTGGTAATGAACAAGGCAGATTATATCGAGAAGGCTGAACAGCTACTCCAGGACACAACAACATACAGACAAATGAACGAAGACCTGACTAAGCGACTTGAAAACAAAATCAACGCAACTTTGAAGAAATTAAAGTTTATGGGTCAACTGAATGGAATGGAACAAACAAGAATGAAACCAGAAGACTCAACTCTACCGAGATTCTACGGATTACCCAAAATACACAAAGAGAATATTCCATTACGCCCGATCGTTTCCTTACCCGGAGGACCGAATTACAAGTTATCGAAAGAATTGCGAAGAAGACTGTTATATCTGGTGACAGACTCGGAACACGCCGTCAATTCTGCAGAACCATTTCTCCAGAAATTGAAGAATGTGAGGATCGATGAAGATGAAATAATGATTTCTTTCGACGTGACGGCGTTATTCACATCAATCGATCAAACACTCGCAAAGCAAATCGTATCAGCGTTGCTCGACGAAAAAGGAACTGACCACAATGGAAATCGATTAACACGAGATAGTTTGATGGAATTGATCGAGCTGTGCCTGCAGACACACTTCAAGTTCAATGGTAAAATCTACGAGCAGATTCGAGGAACACCAATGGGATCACCGATTTCCAGCCTAATTGCCGAAGCAGTCATGCAACGTTTGGAACGAATCGCTCTACCAATAATACGGCCAAAGTTATGGATCCGCTATGTGGACGATACATTTGTGATCATAAAAAGAACTGAACTGGACGAATCACATCGACTACTGAACTGTGTATTCAGAGGAATCCAATTTACCAGAGAAACTGAAGCTGACGGCTGCCTGGCATTCCTGGACGTTCAAGTGAGACGAACAAGCGAAGGAAATTTGGAAACCAGTGTCTACAGGAAGAACACGCACACAGATCAAATCTTGAACTATCACAGCAAGCATCCAACCAGCCATAAACGCAGCTGCGTTAGAACCCTATTCAAAAGAGCAGCAACACATTGCAGCACGCCGGAACTGAGAAGAAAAGAAGAAGAATACTTGTTCAAAGTGTTCCAGAGAAATGGATATCCAAGAAGCTTCGTACTACGCAACAAGTTCAACCGTACCCAGCAAAGAAACGATGATGAAAACAGAGTCAGACGCGCTCTTCCGTATGTGCAGAACATATCGGAAATCGCAGCTCGGGTCCTTCGGCCATTTGGAATAGAGGTCGCGCACAAACCCATGTCAGTATTACGCAACCACTTCAATCATATGAAAGACAAAGTTGCGAAAGAAGAACAATCGAATATTGTCTACAAGATTACGTGCAGAGATTGCGAGAAGAACTACATCGGACAAACCGGCCGCAAGTTAAGCACAAGAATACACGAACACCGGTTAGCTGTACGAAGGCAAGACCCAAGGTCACTGATTTCAATACATGTTGATCAATTCGGACACCAATTCGATTGGGACAACGCGAGGATTTTGGCCAAAGAAAACAACCGACGAGCGCGAGAATTCATCGAAGCGTGGCACTCAACAACAACATCGATTAACCAGCACCTTCAATTGGCTACAACCTATGGACCAATAAAAACGCGATGGACAAGATTGCAACACATGAATTCCACCAACCAACGGGCGTGATGGCGAACGGACAGACGGACCTCATAAAAACCAATGAATACCAATTTCAAGTCACTTCGAAAGAAGCTCTGCTGATGATGTCATCTAGCCTGATGACGAAACGTCCACCAACAACTACACAAGCTCGGCGAACACCATCTGAACAACATCCCCATCCTGAGCTACGTATATTCTCCTCTATACTCTACTCCTGTTATACTATTTTTCATATTTTCATTCATCCAGCGAATCCTTGAGCGTGATTTGCGTTGTACCAGTTGACCTCACACACCTCAGGCGTCCGTTACAATTACTTTCCACGGGCACGAAGTATATATTAGCTGGCCAATCAGAATCCGTTCAAGGGGCACGAATCAGAATGCGTTTATTTTTAAGCCAATCATAGCATCTGGCCGTCCTTTAAAAAAGCGCTGCATAGCCTACACGCAGCATATTTTGACGATGTCGCTAGTTCAGGTGTTTTGCAGAAATTTTCGGAACCGTTGCCGACCCCATACAATTTGAATCCCTAGTTGAAGCAGCAGGTGCTATTTCCAGGTTTCAAAGCTCCACCGGTTCGTCAGATAACACTCAAATTTTACTCGCACGACTGTCAATTCTTATTGGCCGACAGAAATAAATACGCCGCACCTAATGTCTACCCTTAACTTCTCGGGTTTCTGTAGTAAATCACTTTGAACACACACACATCACCTGATTGGTTGATGTGCACTCTCGGGTTTCTATAGGAGGCAAATGTACAAATAACGCACGCCCACACCTCACGCACACAATCGATGTGCGTGCGTGCGTACGTGCAATGCACGAAATAGAAATGTGATATTTGGCCACATGTTCGCCACCTGTTGACCTGAAATGACCTGACACAATCATCACCGGCCGCTCTCAATCCCACCCGCGACGCTAATACGAGACGTGGGACCTCACGCACAAGTTCACTGGTTCGAATCCTCGCACTGTACAAGTGGAAAATATATGTGCACCATAATGCAAGGAACTTTGAGTGCAATCGGTTAGAGTAGTTTTTGGGTAACGTTTCACTTCTGACACAGAAGCTTCGTCAGACCAAGGGTGATAGTCAGGACAGGGAACATGATTAAGCAGTAGTCAACCTGCCACCACTTATTTGACCTTACCACTAAACAGCCTATAGTACGCCTACAGTGTGTCACGTCTCGTGGGAATGACCAGGATCAGTGGTCCATTTTCCTCAGAGTGTGTATCCAAATCAATCTGATACAAGTGAACACGGTCAAGGTCAGTTGACACAGGTGCCCACATACTTAAATGTAGGAGTGCCGCACAGTCAGAGACTGCACGTGGGCGAAGATACTGTCAGGTTGCCCAGGCCTAGACACAGGATGGAAATAGAAATGGTAGTGAGACTCCAGCGTGTTTCAGCATGCAGTTCATTACCGGTCGCCAATCAATTTAGCACGGTGTTCGCCGCACAGCACAGAAGTACTGTACGATTGCACATCTGTGCATAAAAGTACATAACTAACGGGCCTAAGACTATTTTTGAAGAAAAACAAAAATCTAATTAACTAGTAGGTATAAGGCGAATAAAACTATTTACTTTCACATCAGTGCCGAGCGCCAGATTGTTGAGATTTCTGCCACATCCACCTTATTGACCGCCAGCCTTAGCAATTTCGACCGCTTCCGCATGTAGGCGTTCGCTATATGGTTTTAATACCGCGTCTCAATATTGCCACACTGTCTAGAGCGACGCTGTGGCCCGTATCTAAAACGTGCTCCGGGGCTGTCTCCGTACACGCTTTCGGTGTTCTTCGATTCTAGTGTGAATTTCCCTGGAAGTCTACCCCAACGAGGAGTGCATATGACAGACAGTCAATGAACTTCACCGAAAAAGTGTAAGGATCAGAATGACATGAACTATTGTTCACGATGAGATGGTGGATCACTTATTAACCTGGGAGCATGTGTAATACACGGGCACCAATGTGCGTATTGTTAACGCATACATATTGTGGCGGAGCATTAAACCTTTTATGAAACGCTTACATGTTGATGATGTTAAACACTCAATCCACAAATCAGACGGACATATATTTTCATAATATGACACTCAGAACAGCTACAGAAAATCATTAAGCTAAAATTTGGGTACAAGAATCAACGACATGGATAAATAAACCGCGGTCAGTGTAGAAACGCACTCTTATGCCAGTTTTCTTTGACGAGAGCAACGTTCATTCATGCGATGGTAACTTTGTGACTTTCAAGTCACATGCAACAAGGTCACATTCACGTGTTGCATGGAGTACTACATACACTGTTCTTTCTACACTCCAGGTTCTTGATGTCACCATTTGCCTCACAAATTCTCTGCCTCAGAAGCGACATTGCATGTTAAAGATGCTCTAACCGATTACCGTCATATTAATTTTTATAGCATTGAATCCTTGATCGGTTATGAACATCTTTTGAAAACCGATGGAATGTTCTGCTCAAATCACCCGCGCAAACATAGCACAACTGGACTTTAATCATTTGCCTTACAGACTGAGCTTAAGTTCAGTTTTATACGTATCTGGTGCCATTTTAGCATCAACGACAAATTCGTGTCATTGTGTAAATCAGTGAGTGCAAGCACTGTTGACAAAAATCAAACATTTCAGCCACTGTAGCCAGTGTAACTAATGGGAAAAGACGTTTATTTTCCCTAAAAACTCAATATCTTTGAAGATATTACGACTCTATATTGACACTATGTCAACATAGATTTGAATTATTTGGCGCGAAAAACATGATTATAATTTGATCATATTCGCCCTTTATTCTGATTGGCCCATCGAGTCCTTTACACGGTTTTAATGTGCTATTTTCCAAGGTCATTTCCTTTTACATTCTCAGTCTATATATATGGATGAGTAAACCATGTTTATTGGAAGTGAGCTCCCATACGAACTTCTCTGAAGCTTTAGTCTTCTCTCTCAATAGTCGGTTGGGCAATATTGTGGAAAGCATATCCGGTGCATTATTAGCTCCATATCAAGAACGTAACAGTAACTTGTGGAGCTTTCGATTCACAGTAACTGATATTTTCGTGGCAAGGTCATTACCGCCTGCTACATTTGAGAATGACGGTGTCACTGAATATGTTAACAACATTCCTACAACTCGCATGCCGAAGTATTTTTAAAGAGTGTGGTTTATCAGCTGAAAAAACTAGACGATCTTCATGGTGATATTGGATAAAAGCCAAAATGTGCACGGTCTCAAAGCATATCCCGAAATTAATGTAAAACAACGATAGGCGAATCACACTAATAACATGTGACCGATTAAAAATACGATGCCATACGCGACAGTACGATGGTTAAACAACGCATGTATCTCCTAAAAGTTGATTAGTAAATTGAATCGAAATCATTAAATTTCAAGTAGCAATAGCACTTACCTCCGGTAACGCCTCACCTTGACGCTGAATACACATGAGAAAATCATAAGGATTCGGATATTGTAAAGTCCAACTTCCATGGGTTGAAATGTCTACCTTGGAAGGCCTCCCCTCGACTACCCGTTCGCCAATGATCTTGTCACACGCCTTCAAAAGATCGTTCAATTTAACTTTCGGTGATTCACGAATCGTCTCCAAACGACGTGTATTAGTCAGGCATAACGTTACACCAATAAATTTCCCCCACTTGTATGGCTTGTCTCGTTTGTGAGCTGTGCAAATAGCACCCAGCTTAGTGCCTTCGTACCATTGATCCGCTGGTAATGTAAACTTTATTTTGGGAGCTGGATTGCTTTCAGGTAGGTAACTTTGGGCAATTTTGCATATACCGTCAAACACCGGTGTCTTGTCGATGAGTAAGGCTGGATCATCCATCCGGATATTGCACGCTTCGCAATCAATCGGTCCAGCCAGGTCTGGATTTAAGTGAATGGAGATAGTTGAATTGAGAATATCGGTCAGTTTCTCATTGAATTCGTTCCCAAATGTGTTTGCTGCATGGGGAAACCCCAAAATTACGTTCATTCCGTACCGGCCAATTCGGTTCCAGACCGCTTGAGTGTAATCCGTTACACTGGTGTCCAGCCTACTGTCAAACGCGAGGAGAGATAAACGATCGCGCTTTTCTGTCTGACCAATTGCTGTTTTCGAATAAATAACAGCGCTTGCCACGCTAGCCAGATTAGTTATCACATCTTCCAAGTGACGCTGTTCAGCATCACAACCCGTAGTAGGAGTAAAAGGCTTGATTTTTTTCGAATATAAGTTTCGCACCAAGGTGATACGCGATTGGGATTTGGTCAGAACGCTTTCACCCGATGTCCCAACGTCGAATAAATGGAAATTTGCAAAGTTAGGACCAGACGGCAAACCGAGAATTAATTGTCTAATCAGAGTTAAATAGAAGTAACCGTAGTAATGAATTCCTTGATTCACTCCACTGCTCAGAACACAACTAGCTAATAGCTGATTGTCGATCAACATGAACAAGTCGATGTATACACCGTAAGTTGGACAAACCATAACCGTTACATGTACAATTTTGTGAATTACGTGCACCGTTTCATCAATTTGATTCTGTCCTGTGCAGTTGTAAAAATAGCTCATACCTCGATACCGCTGATCATCTGGAACAATCAAGACATTTCCTTCGATAATCAATTCATTGTCTGGTTGATCTTTGAGCACTGAAGCTGGACCACCCCATCCACCTCCTCTTCCGGGAAGTAAGCTATCGAAATCTTCATCCATTTCATTGGTGGTAGAGTAAAGTCTCGGTGGAATATGAGTCCAGGCGTATGTGAGTTTGGGCACACCATATCCACCGGAGCAAATTAATTCGGAACCTAAAGGTATAGGTTGCGTCTCAACTCGCCTTGAGAGGGTCACAATTTTTAATTCACCGCCAGCTGGCTCAAGTATTTTGTACGTGGTCTTGCATTTTATCTCATGTTCCTTAAAATTGTGGCCTTTCCAGGTGAATCGTGCAACACATGTCAACACAACGGGTCCTTGGTACTCATCGGCATGCACTGTTATATGTCGGTAAATTTTTATCACTTGTGTATCGTTGCCAGTGGATTCGTGAAGTTCACTGAAACCCTGAAACTCTTCAAGTTTATCTTCACCCTCGACTTCCATGTGATGAAGTAAATGGTATTCAGGTATATAAACATCTCTTCGCAAATGCTGGTACATGCAGTTGACCAACATGGGTTGTTGAGCACGGAATGTACTTGGTTTTTGTAGATAAAAATCTGATCCTGGTTCTGGTGACACTGAGCAATCCGCCATAGCATCATCCGGTAAAACAATCAACCAACGAATTGGAAAACCAACTAGCACGGCAGGAACTGAGTCATTTGTGTGTCGACAGGTGTAATTTCCAGTTTGAGTGATCTTCATATTCGTCAGGGTAATGTTGAAAAAATCGAAGAAGTTGTGCACCTCGATCATATTTACGAAATCCTCAATTGGTTTGGCGTTGTGATAACACATAATGTGTGTTAAATTCTTATCTGGGAAGCGCCCGATCATGCTTGCATCTTGTCCAACCGGGACGTATTGTTGCCATGCGACTTGCAATAGAATCGTCCGAGTTACTAGTCTCCAGCATGCTGGATCAAGTTCCGTCATGACGTCATTTAATTTTATATTCCGTGCCTCGCCTGCGGCCGTGAGAAACGCCAATTCTAGGTCTGCTTCGAAAATCATTCGGTCTGCTTTAGCACCGATTGTTCGGACGGCTCCTACGACCAAAGCTGTGTGTTCGAATCGTATTAAACAAATTGCGGTGACAGCGTACCGCGTAGAATCTGAGATGACCCTCATTGTTGTCTCGCATTTTTCTACGGAATCATCAACACTGGTATTGAATACCAGCCACGTGAATATCCAACCGCTGGCCAAACCCATGTCGACTTCAAACTCGATTATTAAAGGACCTTCTTGTAAGTCGTCTCCAACCACTATGAGTTTCGTGGATCGACGTGTGCCCTTCCGACGTACCGCCGTACCTTGTCGCAATGCTGAGGCGATTGATGGGTTTGAAGATCTAAATGTGTCAGGAAACAATAGCGGACCAGGATCCTCTTTATCTAATAAAAGTATGCGTTTAACGATTGTTATGTCTGGAACTATTTCTTGTAGATCATTCTCGAGTTTTACTTTTGTGAACAGCATGTAACAGCTCATTTGGTACGTACGATTACTACCCGTTTTGGCAAAAGTATCGCCTCGTCGTGTGGTGGTATAATTCAACGGTCCTCTACGACGCCACGTTTTTCTGTCTTCCCACGGAGCTACATCCAACTTGTATTCGGTCTTGTTTCTTCCAGCCGAATGTGCCATCGAAACAGTATGAGGCATTGCGTAATTGGGTGGCACGGAACAAATACAACTGAACGTGTACGACTGATCAATATCTGTTGGTATTTCTGTGGTAAGGTCACAAGTTTCTTTGAGGTTTTTCGCACTTGGAGGCAATGCAACCGTGAGATTCATCATTGATTCATCAGGCAAAATAAGAAGTTGACGTGTTTCGAAACCGGAATCAGGTGCACACCGCCGAAAACACTCTTCGTCTACACACCGATAGAACCCAGAATCAACTTGATGGGCTCTTTTAATTTGTAGAACGAAATAATCATATTCTTTGTTCTCCAGAAGTTCCACCCGCTCACTTTCAGTGATTCTTCCGTCAGGAAGTCGATGACCAAAATAACACGTAAGCGTATCCACTGACCTACCGCCCAGACCACCGTAAAGTAGCGCCGTCTCGCCTCGTTTAATACTGGCAGGCCATCCCATGCGTAGCAAAACAAATCTGTATGAACCACGTGTATCAGGCGGCAAGTCGAGTTTGTAATTTCCACCGCTAGAGAGGCCGCTTATGAACAATTCTCGAGCTGCGCGGAACAGTGCCCGTTCAATATTGCTTTTCGTTGCGCCTCTATCGCCGGGTTGAATTGCGTAGATAATTAATGCCAAATGTTGCGGCGTTAATAAACAATGACCCGTGACCTCTATCAGTATCGTCGTTACACTCGCATTGTTCTCTTTCTCTGTCGTATTTGTTCGACAGCTGAGGCTGTGAAAAGTGTTGGATTTGTTGTAGATGGTGCCGATGCCTGCCCATCCAAAAGGAAAAGAGGCAGCGACAGTGTAATTGATTGAGATTAGGCCTTCCGGAATCAGGTAATTATTCTTGACAAACTTGAGTGTTTGAGTTGTTACGTTTGTCGCTGCTGGTCGTTTTAGTAATTCAGTCAGATTCTCGCGATCTGTTACAATGCTATCCTCCAAAATAGTCGCTGTCAAATGGGTCGAAATACGGATGATTCGATGAATCGTGTATTCTTTGGACATCATCATGGGATTCATCTCATGTAAATCACGTTTTTTTGGAGCAACATAGGTACATGTTAGGTTCATATCGTAGTCTTCCTCATCGTCTTTCGTTACGAAAACTCGATTTGACAATACTTGTAAACTGGTTGTCTGATTCTCTGATTGCTTTACAGTGTTCCTGAGAGGGTCCCTTTCCAAGTTACAGTTGTTCGAATCATCTGTGTCATTCAGTCCTAACGAGCAATTGGATACGATTGTGGTAAGGAATTGCCCGCTCCCATCGGATGAGTATACGCAATGAATGAAAAATATCTGGTGTTTGAAAGCGTAGGCGGTTTGATTAGTGTCGGCTTTGAGATCATCCTTCTCGGGCCACTCGTCTGGTTTCAGTGATCGAACGGTCAGTCTGACACCAATTTTTTGCTTCGCAGGTAAAACAATTAGCTGACGTGCATTGTCGCATCCATAACACCGTCCCACATAGCAATGATAAAGTGCGGTATCGGACAGATTGGAACTAGGTTTGATAATCTCATAAACTTCTCGCGATGGTCTTCGTAGTAGACGGAGTGGCGATTTTCGACTTTCTAAGCTAATCAAGGTAAACTTTGTACCGTAATTTACCCAACATCGGTGATTTAAGTTTTTCGATGCTACGTAAGCACCAAAGAATATCATCGGTTCGCCTGCGACCACCGTTGAACGCCAACCACAGGAGAATGGTATTATTTGATAGAGAAAATTGTGCCTCGGATTTAAGAGAACTATTTCGTTCCCACCCTTGTTCAGTTTCCATCGGCTTATAGAGTACAGCAATTCATCTCGTAGTTGAACAATCAGCGATAATGGGGATTCGTTGTAGTTGAAGCTGTTCGCGGTGATCAGCACCAGTGCAAAATGGATTGGTCTAACTGAACATATCCAGGTGTATGTTTCATTGAAGTCGGTTGTTTCCTCATCTTCAACTGTACGATGCTCAGTTTGCGATGTACACGTTTCACTCTTTATTATAGATTTATATTGATAAAGCAACATCGCAGTGGTCGCCCCACGAGGTTTACCCAGGTCCACGGTATAAGAAAGTTCAACAAGACCCTCCAAAATTCGATTTGCAAGTTTCGCTTGATGATATGTCTTAGCATTGTATACGCTATTTGTTGTTTGATTTTTCAAAGCTTTTTCCAATTCTTTCGAAGTACAATTGGCGCTTTCCATGAAAGCTTCTACTTTGTAGGACGGGTATAATTTGACGTTCAGTCGCTTCTCTACAACCATTAGATCGGTTTCCGGTGGAAAGCTCCGACGTACTTTGGGTATCGTATAATTCAAAGTATAAACTGCTATCAAACTACTTCCTCTCCAGAATGCCTTAGGAGCCCTCACTTCGTATACGGCTTGGTAGTTTACGCCATGTATTTCCCTAGACCACATTTGATGTCGCAGTTCAAAATTAATGCCGACGTGTTGTTTACCATCCCACAAATACAAGTGAAAAGCAGCTCTTGCTCTTCCTGGACGTTTGGGATTTTCGAAATCATCTTCGGAATAGATTGGTTCATCTTCGTATGAGGCTAACAACGGGTAACGGCAATAAATGTAGAAAACTTCGTTTTGCCTGACGCAGGGATTCAATTCCTCATCGCATGGGATGAATATATTTACCATGTTTGCGAATTCTGTGTTGAAGTCAAGTTGCATCACTAGTTCAATTACAGATTCATCTGGAATCACTACAAGTTTTCGTTCCATGAATCCTCTGACTGGGGAGCAGCGAGCACACTTTATGCTATCTACCAAACACTCATAGTATCCCGAATCCACAAACTCGGCACTGTGCTTGGACAAATAAAAAGTATTCGGAGATAAAAGTGATGCTGCCAAAGAAAAATAATTGCTTATCGGATACTTCAAAGACCGCTTATACGGTCGCCACTGACAAATCACCATAGGCACGCTAGTGAAATAGACCCCGCCCCATATTTCTAAATAACCTGGTATACGGATTGGATTGCCGATTTTGTGATATGCGTTCCAGTATACTTTCAGTTTGATTGCAGACGCACGTGCGCGTATATGAATAGGCAAATAAAACAGGTAAGGAGTGTCATCATTCGGAAATGACTGAACATAGTGAAAGAAGTCCCATAAACGTGGAAAAACTTCTTCCTTTTGTGGAATTTGTCCGCTACGTTTATGATAAGCCACTATGACCAGGTCCGTATGCTCTATTCGAAGCGAACACGCGAAAGACATATTGACGGATCCTTCTTTTATTCCACTACCGTCAGGTATTTTCTCAATAAGGTGATATCTTTTTCTATGGCACTCTTCATGGTACTGCCCTTCACGTTCCTTACTGTAGAGTAGAACGTCAGCTTCACCGTGGGGTTCGCCAAGGAACACAGGGATCCAGAAATGAAATACTTTCTCCACAAGGACTTCCTTAATTTCATTACTGTGGTAAAATTTTGCGGATGGTAGTTTTTCGGGCATTGCACGTAGATACATTTCAAACTCCTTAGAATCCGATGCGGCGTATGCAGGGTAAAACCTTGGACCCAAGTTCGGAAGAATGCTTACAGTTTTGTGATAGATGAACCACCGTAAACTAGAGATTCCCGCATAGTAACGAGCGAATCCTTCACAGGTTACCCTAACTATCGCTTTCTCTGGTGGAGCACGAAATTGATAAGTATGTGCGACTCGGTCCGATCGTCTGCTAATTGCGTAAAGTTGGTAGTATTCATCCATGTTAACCGGATTTCGTACCTCAGTCAATAATTCCACACGCGAACTGATATCCCATTTCGCCATATTTTCGTCATCCGTGTACATACAATGTACAAATAAACCGATGTCTGAATCGTCTAAAATGTATCGTCCATCCCAATCTAACAAATCATAGTCAGTTTTCCAGTATTTAAGTTGCTGTGGTGGTTGATGTGTGATATAGATGCCTGTGACTATATACGTTCGTGCTTCTATATTCTGAGAAAGAACATATTGATCCCAAAGTGTTTTTTGATTTCGGCAATGGATTCTCTTTCTACTATAATCGTTATAAGAAGTTGTAGATATTTTGAACGCAATGGGGATATCTAGCATTTGTCTTGGAAATTCATACACTCCTACGTTACATGTTAAATCGTCCACAGTACCTGTCTCCATATGACCAAGCAAAACCAGGCCTTCGTAAGGTTGTACACGTGTAGGTCCCTGAACGATTAGTATGATAAAATGAAAGGTGCATTTGATACCCGGAGGACAAGTTGATACGTGCTGGTTATCGGGATTACGTGAAAACCACATTCGCAGTACCAAGTGGATGGAATTGACGAAGTTCTTATTAGGATTTTCATTACTTACTGGTTGACTTGCTAAAAATATCAAACCAAACAGGTGTGTTCTGATCACGCAAGTAAACTTCACATGCACCAAATTGTAAAAGATAAAGAAACTTTCTTTATATTCTTGCTTCAACCAAGTAGGTAAGGTTGTATAATTTACAATTTCCCTGTCGAACTCGTAGCATCTTTCTACACGTTCATAATAATCAATACCTAGTAATCGATATCCCTCACAAATAGCTGGTGGATAGCCCAAGTCGGCGTAGAAACTGAAATTTAAAAGGGATTCTCTCACGTGTGCGAACGATTTAAACAGCAATCTTTTGGACGCAGCATTTTTCGGTATTTGATGAAACTGCGATCTGATCTCTAGTGAATCAGTCTCAATGTGTTCCGTGAATATTTTCGGATCTCGTGGTGTGTCTGCGTTCAGTGTAGCGGTAACATGGATCGGATTCACGTAGGTTGGATGCTTCATGTTTTTCTTATCCGCAAAATGGCTTTTGGAAAATGTGACGGAACACTCAATCAAAAAGGCTTCATAATCATCTAGCTTAACACTAGTGTTGAACCTGTGCTCCGTCACGATGGCCGAAATTTGCTGATCATAATGTTGGGTCAGTTTTTCGCCAGGTATTTGTTCAAGTTTCTCCAGATTTTTCCAAGCGACTATGTTCAATTGAATGGTATCCTTCCACGACCTGCTGTCGATGACATTGTCATATAAACACTTGGCGTAAACAGGTTGTCCGGCTTGAATTCGATTCTCTGGAGATAGTCCGCTGACAGCACCCGTTGACGGCTTCACATCAATGAATAATTTCACATCACTATTGACAGGCAGTACAGTAAGTCGACGGGGGGTGAATAACGTTTGCCAAGGGCAAGTCTGCTTGCACTCTGTGTAATTACAATAATAGGTCCCGCTGTCAGATGGTCGTAAGATGTGTCTTAGGCGAACATATTCGACCGCGTTTACAGCTTGATCTAAAATGATATGAGGCTTTTCGCTCGTATTTCCGAACGTTGCTCGATAGAAGCAACGTAACCGTACATCTTTGCTTGTGTCGAGATGATGAGTTGTTAAAGTAAAATCACTTGATCTATCACGCATAGATTGCCAACCCATGCATACACGTAAAACACGGTAATCGATCAATATGTTTGGAAATTCGATTGATTTACGCTCGGTATTGTTTGGATTTTTTGACCAAAAATCCACAAGAGTGACCGCGGCTTGCAATATCAAAGCGGTTGTTAATGATTTATTCTGTTCCGCGGTGTCGTAAGCAGCGACGAACAAAGCCGTGTGTTCAATACGTAGACTGCAAACAAACGTCTTTTTGACAACCTTGCATTTTCTAGTTCCGTCACAATGGGCATCAGATGAATTCGATACATCAAAAAAGATTCGATGTATGTGTTCAGAAGTCGAAGCTTCGAGACGACACATTTCGGAAGCAGTAGATGTCTGCTCAAAGATCGCCCAAACCGCAACCTCTGTCGAAGCAGTATGTGAGAGCGCAACCACGTTAAATCTTACCGTCGCCTCAGGCAATAGTTTACTTGATCCGGATCGATGAAATTCTATCGCGTTTATCGAAGTTTTTCCTTGTGTGTGATTATAGTTCGCCAATACAGAAGGATGATCCGAGGAAAGAAGAGCATCTATTATATAAGGCTTTTGACGCCGCTTCAAGCGAACAGTGACTGAGGAAGACAGTGTTATCGGTAGGGCAGCACGGTGATTACCCAACTCGGTGGGACCGAGTCGACTGAATGAAAAGACACAGCTAAGTTGTAACTTTTCATCATAAATATTTGACGCCCGAATCGTCAATAAGTAGCTGACAACACGATGCAATCTACCTTTAACGCGAACGTTGAAATCATCTTCCAGCAATACCTTGAACCCATTTCGTTTCAAATTCATTCCTTTAAAACCGTAGTCTAGTTTGACGGTTGGTCGTAATCTCGGATCTTTGGACAACCAATGCTTACATTGTACGCTGGTGTTTTGCGAAGTAAACAAAATGTGTTTTCCGTCTTCATCATATTGGTTAAATTGATATTTGCCTGCATAGGATTTACGTGTGATAGGTTTCAAACTCAGGTCGATGCTCAACATATCGGGATTTGGTAAAACCAGAAGTGTTCGCCTTTTAAATCCAACATTATCGGAACAATTATGTGAGCATGAAATACTACGACATTCGTATGCACCAGATGCATCGTAACTGACTCCATTGTTATGTAGTAGAAAATAATCTAACTCCGGGTTCGGCTGTTCAATGTTCCATCTGCTCAGATCCAGTGGTTGCGTAATGTTTTGGTTCTCAAACGTTTCTGTACAATTGAGTTGTGCATAGAGTTTTTCAGGACCCAATTTTCCTACAATTTCCACCGGTTCGTTAACCATCACAACTGAGTTCCAATCAATTTGGACTTTGGTTACGTGAGATGCACCAATCCAAAGTTTAGCCAAATTCAAATTAATTGAGAGATTATCATCCGATTTCTTAAGCGTATCCTTCAGCAACTGCTCAAACCGTGCGAATTCGTAATCTGAATTGTGTGAATTCCAAACCCCGATCGCTACGGCTACGTGCTCCAACGTTAAGATACAATTCATCTCAATTTGGACAATGAAACCTTCTCGTATTGGTTTCGTACTATTGATCACCTTTGGATCGAAATCCAACTTTTCCGGGAGTTTCTCAATCACTTGACAATTTTCGACAATCACATTGTTTTCTCTAACAAGAACAGTATATCCTTTTACGTGTCCCCGTGGTACGCCTAGAAATACCAAGGTGGAAAATTTCTTTAAACCCTCTGTGAGTTGGATAGATCTATCGATTTTTTGGTTGTGAATTTCACCTACAAGTTGCCAGTGACGAATAGCCGCTTTGGGTTGACTGAGGCTTATATGGTGCAATAATTTAGGCGGAAGACTTTCGTCCATTTCAAATCGTAAGTGCTTTTCGATTGGTTGATCAGTGATGTTTGCCGAAACGTCATATTCATCTTGGAATAATGGCCTAATATGCAAACGACACGTAACACGACTGTGATTCCAATCAAATTCCCGTTGAAGTGCTTTGATCCGAAAGATACTCCCCACACTACCAGGTTTCTCATGAGATTTGATAAGCTGTGACGATAATGGGATATATGAGTCATTTTGTACAGAAAAGGTTTCATACACTAAGGACCAACTAGCATTGAGAAGACCGCTGGGTGCCACTTCGCTTGAACAATTCACTTGGAAAAATTGATTTTTACTCAGGTTCGGATCGAATGAAGACTGGTTTGTCAACGATTCCTGACTCAACTCCACTTGGACATTGTCTGGAGAAGGTAGAACAAGTAGTTTTCGAATCGGTCCTAAAATATGCTGTCGACAATCAGGGCATGATTGGTGGAAGCATATGTATGACCCACTGTCTCGGATTTCGGCTTTATCTTTTGTTAATATGTGCATTCCAGTTTTTTTGGATTCAATCAACCGGAACCCGAAAGGAAGGGTCCCGTTAGGGTTACCAAACGATGGATCATATGCACACTGCACTTCGCTATCAGTGTTTGGATTCACCGACCATGACATTGAAACCGGTAAGCCATGATATAACGTGCCTTTCCAAAACACAGGAAGCTTAACCACTCGATGAGTGCTGTTATGTTGACACAAACTGAAGGGAATATTTTCTCCATCAAATCGTACGCTGTTAAGATGATTTTCCAGCAATGTAAGTAACCTGTCTATACACACGGCTTTACTAACTTCGAAATCGTTCCCAAACAGGATACTAAATATCAAGTAACTTGTCGCAGCTGAAAGGCTACATGTGAAATTTATCCGCGTCGGAATCAAGGATTCATTAAGAACATCAGGAGTTTTCATCAGTTCCAATTCGTTTATGTCAATCGCGGTCCGTTTCACTGGACAATCCACACGCATAAGTGTTCTTTCCTGAGTTTGTATCGCTTTCCACACGTATATTACTCCTGGATTAAACTTATGTAGCGCTATGAATGTTCCACTGATTATAACACTTTCATCGATTATTGAATGAACAGGAATTTGTAGGGATTCTTCACCAGGAAACAGAGCTAGATTTTGCTGCATTGCCTCCGTCAACTCGGAATCCGATGTATAAATGGTGTCAGGTAAAATTTTAGGTCTCCGTTCACGGCTTGCAAATATCGAAACGGGGTTGGACTTGGTTTGGCGGATTGTGCGCCCTAACCTTGGGTCGTAGTTTAACTTAACAGGATCCCCTTCATAAGTAAACACACAGGAAAGTTGTTGTTCCGTGATGGTGTTGCCGTCCGCATAACCTTCGATGATATACGTGCGGTGACTAATGTTCCAATGATCCTGGATTTCGTGCCAGGAATGGATCAACTTATATGGCAATGATTCATTTGTATGAGCGTGTATATGAGCCAAATCAAGCCAATATTTATCAGGGTAGATGAGAGAAATTTTATATGTGCATGTGATATAAGCTTCTTGTTTCTGGCCGATGATTAAGTCTCCAATCCAGTTTTTCTGCATCCATGGTGATGACTGTGTAACATTCTCCGTATGTGGAACTGATGTGATCATGATGCTTAAATCTTGCTCGTCGGGTAAAACGATAATGGGATGATCTTTGACACACCAATCCTCCGGACAATCTGCTGAACATCTGTAAAAGCCAGTTTGCATGATCGAGATATTTCTAATGATGAACGAACTTTGCTTTCCATCCCAGTGACAACGCATGCTGTTCGTTGTAACATAATCAACATGATCACGCAGAGGTTTCACTTGACAGTGGTAATTCTTTCCAAAACAATAGCGCTTTCCGGGCCAGAGTTTAATCTGGAAATCTGTCTGGGATCGTGCAAATACGTCACGGATCATTCGAACACTTGCAATTCTAAGAGCTGGAGATGGTTGATCCAGTGATTGATATTCTCGCGATCTGTTCTCACTAAATTCCAGAATATACGGGAGCAAATGATCCCCTAGATGGTTTGCATTTACGGAGGCAACCATCACAAATGCTTCCGTCTGTAATGGGAAATACAAATCGAAAATATATTCATATACACGTGTCGGGTTAACTAATCTATCCAACTGCACCATTTCACTGAACCCTACGAATTTATTCGCAAGCGAAATTTCGGAACCGCTTGGACAGTTAGCCGACGCATGCATTTCCTCACTTTTTAGTGATCTTCCGAATAAATACACGCAGGCGGTCACGTTCAAAACACCAGCGATTCTAGATCGCAACCGAATCCTAGAATAGTCCCTTACGTATGTTAACGAATGGTGAAAAGCTTCGAGGCTTATTGAAAAGTTTTCACGTAGACGTAATACTTTGATCAATTCTGAATCGGTAAAGTGATATAAACGGGATATTTCTGGGCACGAAGGAAGCCTTTTATCGTATTGTAAGCGATCGGTATATCGAATCTCTCCTTCCGGTGTATTTAAAAAGAAGTGTACAACACCATCTGGCAAACTCGATTGATTCAGATTGAAGCGCACTTCGACTATTCGGAAACTTGTGTTATGTTGAACGATTTCACGGTAGCGAATTACACAATTCGAAATGTGTTTATCGTCGTATTTTATATCAGACTTGTCTACACAACAGGGATCCGATGTTGTAAGACCGGGTGTACATTCTAGCAATGTTTGTCCAGTGTAGGATCGAAAGACGCGGATCCGATTTACTTTAGTTGGTCTGGAGATTTTGTACTGAATGTAATAATCACTGTTGTTTCGAAACTGCGTATATTCCTTTGCATATTTATCAAATCGTTCCTTCATATTAAAATCAGGATAAACATGGGCGAAGTCATAATATCTCATCTCTGAACAATTTGAATGTGGTCTTTCCGATCTACATTTATTAGCGAGAAGCGAAAATAGGCACCACAATGAAAGGATCCACATAGCTTTCGTTGTGCTAGACTGTACGAATGAGAATATTAGTTTGAACAATTGACTGATCGATAACTATCCGCTCGAATCAAGTATGACCGACTGTGGCACGTGTACTTTTGAATCAGGTGTTACCTTATGTTTGTAGACATTCTGCTGATGCGAAATGACGAAGATACAAATTTTCATCTATCTATCTATCTATCTATGTATCTATCTATGTATCTATCTATGTATCTATCTATCTATCTATCTATCTATCTATCTATCTATCTATCTATCTATCTATCTATCTATCTATCTATCTATCTATCTATCTATCTATCTATCTATCTATCTATCTATCTATCTATCTATCTATCTATCTATCTATCTATCTATCTATCTATCTATCTATCATCTATCTATCTATCTATCTATCTATCTATCTATCTATCTATCTATCTATCTATCTATCTATATCTATCTATCTATCTATCTTTCTATCTAATCTATCTATCTATCTATCTATATCTATCTATCCTATCATCTACTATCTATCTATCTATCTATCTATCTATCTATCTATCTATCTATCTATCTATCTAATCTATCTATCTATCTATCTATCATCTATCTATCTATCTATCGTCTATCTATCTATCTATCTCTATCTATATATATATATATATTATATATAAATCCGAATGATGGTGTACAGCGCGTGCGTACTGAACGCTTTACTGTACGGCAGTGAAACCTGGACCACCCACGCAAGACACGAACGGAAGCTGAATGCTTTCCATCTACGAAGCATCCGTCGTATCTTGAACATATCGTGGATGGACAGAGTGACTAATGCTGAAGTGCTTTAAAAGCTGGTCTACAGAGCATGTTCACTCTATTGCGACAGCGCCGCCTGCGCTGGCTTGGTCATGTCTATAGAATGGAAAATGGTCGTATTCCGAAAGATCTACTCTATGGTGAGTTGCAACTAGGAAGTCGACCATTGGGCAGACCGCACTTGCGGTACAAAGACGTTTGTAAAAGAGATATGAAAGCTCTTGGCATTGACCCGGCGAGTTGGGAAGAACTTGCTCTCGACCGCTCACATTGGAGGCTATGTGTAAAGCGTCGTCTGCATGCTGGGGAGGAGCAGATACAGCTCTTGGCAGCTGAACGCAGATCACGCCGCCGACGTGCAACTAACGCAATACAACCGAGTTCTGACTATCGTTGCCAGCGCTGCGGGAGAGATTGTTTCTCCCGAATCGGACTGTTTAGTCACTCAAAAAGCTGCAAAACTTGAACATTCACGCGTTTGTGATGTACATCCATGGTCGACATCGACCGAAGGAGGCCAACAACAACATATATATATCTATCCGGTCAGAAAAATGCAAGAGAAAACTCATACATTGGGGTTTAAAAATCGTGCAGCATGACTTTTCACCAACATCCATCACAATCACAAAGCCTAATGCCTGCAGACGAAACCGAAGCTGTTTTGATTTTGAATGTGACTGGCAATCTCAAATTTTCCCATCAAAGTTTGACGTTCCTCTTATTCCTTTTGAAATTCTGTGTTTAAACTATTTTGGTTAACTAAAAATTCGTTTTAACGAATAAAGTTTTCTTCTTCTTCTTCTTCTTCTTCTTCTTCTTCTATCTACCGTAGGTTGATATCATCAGACGCTATCCTGCCATGTATAGTTATATACATTAGGAATAACAGATGACTTGCGGAATTCCACTAGTGGAATGTAATATACTTTATTGGTTAATTTGTATAATAAACTTGATTACGGAATATTCGTGTACAGGAACGGATCGAGTTTCACTTATTCTATTGCTATTTTAAACTTTGACATGTATACCGATGAGATAGCCCCTTTTAAGTCTACAGCAGTTTTAATAAGTTTACAGCTTTTTAACGAAAAAGAGGCAATCGACTCGATCCATTATCAGAACTCAGAACTCAGAACTCAGAAAATTTTGTGGTAGAAAAAGCAGTAAGCTTAACAATAACCGTAAGATGACAAGGTATATGGAATATATATAAAAAATATAAAATATCTAAAAAATCAATAGAAACAGTCACATACCGCATGGTTCGTCATAAACTCATCGAGTTTGGAAGCGAAAACCTCAACAGATTCTGAGCGTGTGATTTCTTCAGGCAAATAGTTCCAAGTGAAACAAATTCTTACCGAGAAAAAATTACGACGTATATCCAATCGAGAATGCGGAATGCTTAAAGCCTTTGAATGTGCTCGTGTTCGAGTAAGGTCATTCGGCTTTAGCAAGTGTTTAAGGGGATGGTTTACAGAATGCAGGATTGTGAAGGTCAACAAAAGGTCACTACGTATCCGCCGTTGGTCACAAAAAGCACATAACTTCACAATTACCATATCGTAGTAAATATGTGTTCAATAAGAGGTATAAAAATACAATTATACGATGTCACTGGAGTCAAGTAATATGCTTACCCTGAGTCAATACACAGGCATCGTCAAACCGTTATGTAACAAATAAGTGTCCAAGGTTCGAGTGAATGTTTGGATACAGGAAAAGGTGATAATTGCTTTGGGAAGGGCATTCCACAGGAAACAGACACGTACCGAATAGAAATATCGGCGACAATTAGTACGGGAATGGGGAATTTGTAGTGCCGCTGAGTGGCTACGTGTAATTCCTGATTCGCGGTATTTGAACAAATATTTGAGTGGATGACCTGGAGTATTCAATATTTTGTAAGTAATGATAACGTCACTCCGAAGTCTACGTTGAAGGGGAGTGGGGAGCTTTAGCTTTTTCAACCTTTCCTCGTATGGAAGGTCTCAAAAACCGCGCACGAGTTACGTTGCACGATGATATATCCTGTCAAGCAAAAATATATCTTTTTTCATCCACGGAGTCCATGCTTGCGATGCATGTTCCATTGTGGGGATTAAGTAGGTCTTCATGATGCTTGGCAACGTTACAGGCGTAAATGTTCTGAAGATCCGTCGAAGCATACCTAGAAGCTTTGAAGCACGCTTGTAAATGACCTCACAATGCACGCTGTTCTTTAGGCTGCCACATATCCAACTAAACGAAAAGAAGTCGCCAGGCGCAGACAAAATTACCCCCGCCATACTTCGCAAGTGTCGCGTTGCTTTGACTGCTCCTCTCACTCGCATATTCAATCTCAGCTTAAATGAAGGAAAAATACCACCACAATGGAAAGCAGGGTTGATAACTCCTATTTATAAGGGCGGTAGCCGTTCAGACACAGCAAACTATAGACCGGTAACGTTACTTCCGGTGATCTCTAAATTAATAGAACGCATTGTGACTGCGCGCATAAGAGAACATTTTGAAAACCAAAATATTTTGACCGCAGCACAACACGGTTTTCGAAGAGATCGTTGCTGTTTATCCAACCTTCTTACAACGTTCGAGGATTGAACCAAGGCACTAGACGAAGGTAAGGCTGTACATGCTTGCTACATCGATATTTCCAAAGCTTCGATAGAGTCAACCATGACATCTTAAGTAAAAATGCTCGAATCTTATGGAATAACGGGAATATTGCTAAATTGGATAAGGGACTATCTTACGGATAAACACGTCTAAGTTCGCGTTGGCAGCACCTTATCTAGAAAAATAGACGTCACGAGTGGAGTTCCGCAAGGCTCGGTGCTTGGATCTCTTCTATTCTTGGTGTATATGAACAATATAGTAGAGGATATTGGATGCAATTTGATACTTTTTGCCGATGATATTAAAATATGGAAACGTGTCAGGTCTGTTAATGACTGTATGGCATTACAACGGGATCTGTGCACCTTATTTCGTTGGTCCCAGTTAAATGAGTTACCATTTAACCCTGCAAAATGTAAAAGGCTGCAGCTTGGAAAATCTCTGCACCACACGTATCAGTTTGGCACGCAAGATCTCGTCTGGACCACAGCAGAAAAAGATCTGGGTATCTGGGTTTCGTTTAACCTTAAGCCTGGACAGCATTGCCGGGTGTTGTACAATAAAGCTGACCGTATCTTGAGTCTTCTCGAAAGAATATTCGGGATTTATACGCCCGAAACCCTACCCCGGGTAATTAACACGTATATACGTCCTGTTATGGAATATTCCATCCAAGCCTGGGCACCATGGCTGAGGAAGGATATCGAACTACTCGACAGGATTTATCATCGTGCTACAAAGTTGGTCTCCCGGTACAGAAATTTGCCTTTCACAGAGCGAATGTTAAAACTGAACCTACAAGATTTTACCCAACGGCGGATACGTAGTGACCTTATGTTGACCTTCAAAATCCTGCATTCTGTAAACCATCCCCTTAAACACTTGCTAAAGCCCAATGACCTTACTAGAACACGAACACATTCAAAGGCTTTAAGCATTCCGCATTCTCGATTGGATATACGTCGTAATTTTTTCTCGGTAAGAATTTGTTTCACTTGGAACTATTTGCCTGAAGAAATCACACGCTCAGAATCTGTTGAGGTTTTCGCTTCCAAACTCGATGAGTTTATGACGAACCATGCGGTATGCGAATATCCCTATTGATTTTTGAGATATTATATTTTTTATATGTTCCATATACCTTGTCATCCTATGGTTATTGTTAAGCTTAATGCTTTTTCTACCATACAATTTTCTGAGTTCTGAGTTCCAAGATCCTTCTCCGATTCGGTCCAGCTCAAAATCGTCTGCCCAAAGTGATATTCGTACTGAAAAGGCTTACCGATTTGCAGTAACTTGCATTTTTGAAAATTGAACGGCAGTTTATTTCTAACTGACCATTAGTATAGTGCATCTAATTCACTTTGCAGTTTTACGCAGTCTGCAGTTGATTTTATTCGCATCCAAAGTTTAACATCATCCGCAAAAAGAACTACCTTGCATGAGAGCGTCTCAGGTAAATCATTGATGTAAACTAAGAAAAGCACTGGACCGAGAACGGAACCTTGCGGTACACCACTGGAGGTATTAATGGCTCGTGATTGTACCCCGTTAACTCGAACGGTTGCCTTGCGCCCATTGAGGTAGCTTTCGAACCATACGAGTAGCTGCCCGTCAATACCAATCTGTTTCAGCTTTTGTAGCAACAGGAAGTGATCAACTCTGTCGAAAGCTTTCGACATATCCAGATAGCACGCGTGCACACTGTCTCCTGCGTCAACCGTTTGGGTCCAATCGTTTAATACCGTCAGCAAGTTTGTCAAGCATGAGCGAGCTTTACGAAACCCATGCTGGGCGACAGATAGTATATTTTGTGATTCCAAGTGATGAACTATATTTTCCGTCACTATGCGCTCCATCACTTTGGATATCACGGAGTAGGGTGACAGGACGGTAGTTCGCGGGATCTGAACGGCTACCACCCTTATAAATTGGTGAAATTACCCCTGTCTTCCACTCTGTTGGCACCACTCCTTCGGTTAGAGAATGTTGGAACAATTGGCATAGTGGTTCACACAGCTGCTGGTCACAGGATTTTAGTAGTGCTGGTGTTATTCCATCGGCTCCAGGAGATTTCCTAGGGTTCAGTCGACACAAGTGTCTTCGTATAATCGCTGAATTAATCTCAATATTATTCAGTTGTTGAGATACAATCGATGTCAGTAAATTCTCATTCGCCCTAACCGTTATCGGGCTAAACACATTTTCATAAAATTGAGCGAGAGTATCAGCCGTTTCCTTTGCTGTGACTGTTAATCCATTCTCAGAAATAACAGGAAACACCCCTGGTTTCACACTGGACCGAGCATTGACAATCCGATAGAGAAGTTTAGGGTTTTCTTCCATTTTCAAAGACAGAGAGCGATGGTAATATTGCTTGTCCTCTTTGACGAGAGCATTCACTTTGTTACGAATTTTAGAAAATTGCTGCCAAGAGGCATCAGTTATGCTCTTTCTGTGTTCAGTCCAAGCAAAGTTTCGTTTCCCGAGCCATTTTTGTGCGACTGCGATGCTTAAATCGGAAGTCACTTACCCGTCGTTCATTAACAAATCGCGAAGTATGATCTATGTTTGACTGAAGTATTTTCGTGAGCACACTGCAATGCGTTTCGGTGTTGTGCTGATCAAGTTCTTGCCAATTTAATAGCCCAAGCGATCCACGTAGACCCGCATAGTCGATCTTTCTGAATTGTTTGGCGGACGCACAAACTCGTCTTGCACTGCAAACAAACTCAAAGGCTAGCACCAGATGATCAGTCCGACTGAAGGGCGCAATGTACTCAACACCCTCAACTATTGTTTTCTCGGAAGTACAGATTAGATCCAACATGGATGGCAACTCTGATCCTCTTCTATAAGTAAAGTAAAACACATGATTATGAAGTGGAATCATGTCGATCACCTCACGAAATTTGTGATCAAATGTGTGTAGAGGGTGATCGGATCTGGCAAAGAGATGAGTAAGATTGAAGTCCCCGATGAGTAGTAATTGCGAGCTACGCTTCTCTCCTGCGTAATTTAGCGCTTGTAATAACCTGTCATTTTGAATATCATTCGAGGCTGGAGGGCGATATATGATTCCAAGAATGCAATCGTCCTGTGACACATTCGTGAGACTGCGCCAGAGGTTATCTTCGAAATTAAGGTTTGGATCGTGAATTTTCATGCACTGAAGCCGTTCGTGACAGTATAAAGCCACACCACCACTTTTTCTTGGGAGATCGTTCCGTATTAGCATCATGTTGGGGATTGAGAGTTCACTTTCAGTCATACAGGATTGAAACAAGGTTTCAGTAACAGCAACGAGGTCTGGTGTGTATCGTTTGCACAGCTCGGTCAGTTCAGTCAATTTGTTGAACAAACTTTGAGCATTGGTATAGATGCATTTAAGTGAGTTTTTAGAATGTAACACCGAGTCAGTATTTGTATTTATTGGTCCGACGATGTCGACGTCGGACCGAGATCGTTTTTTGAAGCAATTTGAAGTAATTTCGCGGGCGTATTTGCACCAGTCTTGGATAATTGCGTAATTATTATCAGTATCAGTATCACAGGGCGATAGTCGACCAAGTCGAAACAAGTGCCCAGATTCTTTCGGAGCTGTGCTTGAAAACACCCACCACTACCAGGATTGATTCGTAAGTAACACAGGCGTGTGTAACTGTGAATGTAAGATGGGAGATGTCTCATCACCGAAAGGTGAAAGAGTTATGCATGTTGCATGTCCAATCGAATGAAAAGACGATTGACAGCATTTTATTTCCACAAATGCGAAAAATGAAAAACTCTTTTTTGTGTTTCAAAATGTTTTTCGAATATTTTTGTTTTTTTAATCATAAATATGGAGGGATTTAGTCTTAAGGGTAATGCTCCGGGAAGAGCACCTGCCACCGTTCATCTAGCCCATGTTTGAACGCAATTACTGAAGTTGCCATGAATAGTAAAGTACTTAAACAACCTTTATAAACGAGAGTAATAATCAGTATCGCAAAAAAGCTTCGAACAGTTATCAGCCGAAAAATCACATTCAAATACACAAAAATACATTACAAAAAATACATTTAACCAAAGCACTATCATTGCTTACCGGGTACAGGCACTTGGCGCAGAGGTCAAGGTGGTTTGATGTCGCTGTCGGGGGTACAACCGTCGTATGCACGCCATGATCGATCGATTTTTTCGCGTGGGTGTTGGATCTCGTGACTCGACCACGCATTGTAGCCAATGCAATCGGAGCATGAACATCGTTCGAACGGATAATGAATACGTACGTCACAAACTTAATTTTTGCAACATTTTGTGAGTGTATTATTAATAATATTTGCATTTTGTAAATTCTTAGCCAAAAAAACCCAGATTTCGCGTAAATTTGGATATTAAAACCCATAAACCCAGCACCGCTATAAAAAACCCAGATCTGGGTGGAAAAACCCAGCAGTGGCAACCCTGGTCGGGGGTACAACCGTCGTATGCACACCATGATCGATCGATTTTTTCGCGTGGGTGTTGGATCTCGTGACTCGACCACGCATTGTAGCCAATGCAATCGGAGCATGAACATCGTTCGAACGGATAATGAATACGTACGGGAGCTAAGTACGTCACAAACTTAATTTTTGCAACATTTTGTGAGTGTATTATTAATAATATTTGCATTTTGTAAATTCTTAGCCAAAAAACCCAGATTTCGCGTAAATTTGGATATTAAAACCCATGAACCCAGCACCGCTATAAAAAACCCAGATCTGGGTGGAAAAACCCAGCATTGGCACCCTGACCCTGTGTCGCTCGGATCTTGACTTTTCTACATGTGACGAGGGTTATCGACGAGAAAACGTCCGGATAGACTGACAACGCCCGTTTTGCGTTTACTGTTCGACCACCGTCACCACTCAGGATGAAACTGATGACGATGTCAGATAGATGGGGAAACTGTGGAAGCAACAAGTTTTAACGATTTCGGACGTTGTCTAACCTGACGAACCACCATAAAGAGTATCAAAGGCAAAAAAAACGACGCTGAGGATGCGCTTGGTCCCTAGAAGTACACTTTACTCTTGCAGAAAGCGAATATCAGGTTGCCACGAATCCGACAAACTATGGCTGAGGATGACGAAATGAAGAAGCTCGAGGAACAGATAATCAGTGGCTGGCCAGATATTATCGCGATGGTTGACGAACTCATTCGACCTTATTACAAAATCCGAGATGAATTATCAACTGAGGATGGGTTGATCTTCCGGGGCGAGCGACTGGTTATCCCACGTTCAGCCCGAAAGGTGATGTTACAGGAGTTACATCGATCTCATTTGGGGATCAACGGTTGCACTAGAAGAGCCAAGGATACGGTATATTGGCCAGGCGTCAGTTTTGCAAGTGAAGGATTTCGTCTCCAAGTGCCCAATATGTAACAAGTTCGGGAACCGCCAAATAAAAGAACCAATGGTTTGTCGCAAAATACCAGAGCGCCCTTGGCAACATATTGCAGCTGATCTGTTTTCACATGCGACAAAAGATTATTTACTTTTAGTGGATTATTTCAGCGATTTTTTCGAAATAGAGAAACTGAGTACCACATCAGCTGAAGAAATCGTGACGAAAATGAAAGTTCAATTTGCGAGGTATGGTATCCCAGAAAGTGTCAGATGCGATGGAGGTCCACAATTTTCGGCAAAGCAGTTTGCTGACTTCGCAGAAAAATGGCGTTTTAAACATGAAATGTCCAGCCCTTACCATAGCTAATCCAATGGTAAAGCAGAATCGGCAGTGAAAGAAGCGAAAAAAATAATGAAAAAATGCATGGAGGCTAAAGAAGATCCGTATCTAGCGCTTCTGGAACATAGAAATACTCCATCCACCGATATAGAATTAAGCCCAGCTCAAAGACTCATGGGTAGACGCACAAGAACGAGGATACTTATTGTTACCAACCGTCTGTCCAGACATGACTTTTCATGGGACGTCATCAATCAGCAATTAAAACGGCGCATGGAGCGCGAAAAACAGGTATATGATGAGGGTGCACGTGAGCTACCCGAATTGTCTGATGGAGATACGGTTTGGATAAAACCCTTCGGCATGGGAGCTGAGAAATGGGATCTTGGAACTGTCCGTGGTCGTACGGGTGAAAGATCTTACGAGGTGAATACGCAACACGGAACTGTGAAAAGAAATAGAGTACATTTAAGAAAACAAGAACCCATTGATTCAGACGAGACCTGTGAAAGAGATCCAGAGCCTCCAAACGAAATAAATTTGCGCAACCGCACAGTACGTAAGTTCATTTGAAAAACGGAAGGATGTGGAGTGGCTGTCAGCATGAATACTCATTGTCCAATCAGAATGCAGTAGCTGCCAGTGTGTCTATCTCTGTATTGTAATTCCCATGATGATTCATATATTTGTTGACGTGTAGTGAATACACATCTGTCGCTCTGATCTTGACTTTTCTACACAAGGTACACGAAAGGATCGTGGCAAACAAACTGAGCAAATACCTTGAGGAAAATAAGCTATTTTCGGAAGCGCAACACGGTTTTAGAAGGCGATACTCCTGCCTTACTAACCTTCTCCTTAGCTTTGACGACTGGACTCGAGTAGTAGATGCTGGGGATACCATCCATGTATGTTACCTCAATATGTCGAAAGCATTTGACTGTGTAAACCACAGTATTCTCTTGCAGAAGCTGGAACGATGTGGTATCACTGGCAGTCTGTTAGCATGATCGGCTTGTTCAAGTCTCTGTGGACGGTGCTCTATCGAATTCGGTAGCCGTGACAAGTGGAATGCCTCAGGGATCCGTCCTCGGACCAATTCTCTTCGCGCTTCATGCTAATGACATACCGGCTCCCATCAAATGCAAGATCGTACTGTTCGCGGACGATATAAAAGTGTGGTCGAAGATAAGTAAGTCGGAAGACTGCGAACTGCTCCAGAAGGATCTGGACAACCTCCAGGCTTGGTCCCTAAAAATCGCATATTTTTCAATTTTCAAAAGTGTCACATGTTAAACATTGGCAAATATGTGGAGTACCAGTATTTTCTTGGAACGCACAGCCTCTCGTGGACCATGGAACAAAAGGACTTGGGTGTGTTATTAAGCAACACCCCATGGATGTCGAGCCACTGCAACTACGTCTATCCCAAAACATCACAGAAATTGTCACTCCTAAAGCGAATTTTCGGTAAGTTCTCAAATACGTTCATCAGACCCACGATGGAATATGCAGTTCAAGCATGGTCGCCATGGCTTAAAATGATGTTGCGACTTTGCAACGAATATATCATCGACCCACCAAACTTGTCACTGGACTCAGCCGGAAACCCTACAATGAGCGAATCAAAACGCTAAATTTATTTGATTATCCACGTCGTCGTCTCCGACGGGATTCGATTCTGGTTTACAATATTTTGAATACCGAAAATCACCCTCTACAATGCTTATTGAATCTACGGAGCTCGCATAATACAAGAGCTCACACATCTACTCTGACTGTCCCTTACTCGAGACTCAACTGCAGACGACATTTTTTGCTGTGCGAGTTAGTTTTACTTGGAACAATCTGCCAGATAGTGTTGTAAACTCACCAAACCAGCAAACGTTCATGAGAAGCCTTGATGCCTTTTTAACCCTAAACCCGTGCATCGAAGAAAACTATACATGTTAACACCATGCACCTACATTTGTTATCCCACCAATCGAAAACAATTTCTGCCCTTTGGATATTTACTTGATTCTTGAACTGCTCAGTAAGCAATCTAATCCCATTTTTGCTTGTTATATTATTCGTTGTTGCCATATTATTCTGTTTTTTGTAAAGCTATATGCGTTTTAGACCATTAAAATTGAATTGAATTGAATCGTATTTATCTTACACAATGTCGGATCCTGTACTGTATCTATTGGTCCGACGCGCGATGAGTCGGACCCTTCTCGTTTTTGGGGTATCATTTTGACTGTCAATAACAAGATTGCAGTCAGGCTGTGATTGCGATGGTTCTCTGGGTTTCAGTGAGGGAACACGCTTGGGC
The DNA here is from genome assembly GCA_013407085.1 of Atriophallophorus winterbourni. Lineage (NCBI taxonomy): Eukaryota > Metazoa > Platyhelminthes > Trematoda > Plagiorchiida > Microphallidae > Atriophallophorus > Atriophallophorus winterbourni. The sequence continues at coordinate 30,723 of JACCGJ010021328.1, read as the reverse complement.
ACGCTTAATCTCACGTCTGGTGGAAGTTTTGAGCGGTTAGATTTCCAGTCGGTATTCATAGCGATAGCCATTTCAGTCGTTAGAAAAGTTATTTTCAGAGGACTGGGCCCATTGAATTTGTAGTTAGAGGATCAAGGTATTCTTAAACTGTCTACGACAATGGAATCACGAGATCCAATAGCATCGGCAATGTATAACCATTGCTTCAGATCATGTTGCTTTGATTCCGGTGCCGATACTAGATCAACGCTTTCGGGGACACCGAGGAATATTAAACTACGTGAAGTAGAGTGGTCTGGACATGTGGATTAACCTTTCCTTTCCCACCAGGGTATGTCGGCTTGGACTCGACAGGTCAAACCGGGACAAGCACCGAGTTAATTCGCATTGAGGATAACTTCTTTCATTTCAGATTTAGTTCGCAGTGTCACCCTTAATTGGCGCAGCCGGTCTACGTGTGGGGAGCCTTTATGCCGAGTTAAGCGCTTCATCGATGTAGGTACCAACGCTTTCAAGCCCATGTGTGTACAGAGCTTAGTCCATTCCTTCAGCTCATGTGCTTTTCTTGCTGAAAAAAGTGAACCTCTCGATTCCGGGATATTTGTGCAGATTACTCTGAGAGCGATATCTGTCTTAGTAGAATGAGCGGTAACATTGCTTTTATTGGGGGGGTTCGGATCTAGCAACTAGACGACGGGGAGTTCTGGACAAAATGTTCACAATTTTACCAGACGAGGACCTAGGTAAACAGGGTTCAGTAGGTCCATCTTTGTTACCTCCGGATGAGCTGTCACCACATTCAGTTAAGGAAGCAGTTATTGATGTATTTTTCTTTTCCTGTTTGTCTTGAGCAACATATATTTCGGGTCGAAATGCGTTTGCAAGTGTATCTACCAAAAGCGGTTTAGATGTTTCCCCAAGTTTTCGATAGCAATTTTCCAAAATCTCTATTCGAGATTCCAGATTTGCTTCATGGGGAGGATTTGTAGTCGTATCACTAGGCTATTTACTTCGACATGCACAACATACGTAGCAAACACCGGGTAAATCAACGTTGTTAATAAAAGTTATCATTTCCTGCTTTATCATATTTAACTACGTTGGATCTGGCACTTACCCCTTTGTTACACATTTGACACGCATCACGTGCTGCCTTCTTTGTCCGGGGCATCGAGGTCATCCTTCGCGTCATTGTTACAATCCAACGAGTGATGAGTCAGTGCACTTGGTGGTGCAGTTGTTTATCGATCGTTAACTGCTGGTGGAGTGAATGCGTTGGATCGGAGTGACGTGATCCAAGCGGTAAAATGCGAACGAGCTGGATAAAAGCGATGCGGTTGAACGAGTTTCCATCTGATAGAGTTGAAAAAACTATCAGTCAATTCGAAATGATGTGATATTCTCAAGAGTATTTGAACAGGAACAATATTCTGAATCGCCAGGGATATTGCACGCGTCGGTAAATTTGGGTTAAAACTTAAAAATTGCATTTTGAAGAATTCACCTTGCTCGAAGTTAAAACGGATATATTCCGAAAGAGCACATTGAGATGAGTTCAAGGATATATGAATGGTCCAGCTCAGTTAAACGAGTGAGGAAATAAATCCAAAAGTATGAGAGCACAAATTTATGCGTCCGCACAGTACGTCAAACCTTTTTTATGGTGTATTACTGTAACAAGCATAGATCGACTAAATCCTTGCTGCGTTGAAATAATTTTTTTGCAATACGATCTTGTCTAACGAAGAGAACATGTAGGCATGCGGATACTGATCCTACTGTCCCTACCTGATGAGTGCAAACAGCACAAAACCGGTCGTTGTGGTTTGCGTGATGGAGATGCATGCAAATGAGATTTTCTATTCGTGGCCATGGGTCAAAACCAAGTCTACATGAGTGGGGGCTCATGTGATTGAACAGGTTGGTCGTACGAACCTTACCCAACAGTGGCATACAAGCAAAACTTGTTTACCATTCTTCCACTGTTTTAAGCGCATGCGGATCCTGATCCTACTTTCCCTACCTGATGAGCACTAACAGCACGAAACCGGTCTTTGTGTGTGTATGTGTGATGGAGATGCATGCAAATGAGCATTTTTATGTGTTATTACATAGTTTTCCATAACTGAGCCATTATCGCCTTTATGGATGGGCAAAATCAACGCTTCTCACCATTGGGTTGGCATCTTATTCTTTCGTAGATAGATTGTGCCACCTGTTGGGTATGCAGAGAATAGTTCTGCCTGTAGCTTACAACACCTTTACGTTTAATTCGCCGAGTTCAAATACAAAGTGTTTTCATCAAACATTACTTTACGCAACGATGTTAATCTACGAAAAATAATTGACCATCTTGTCATCAGGAATCATACACCAGATTGCTTTTAATTGTGAAGCTATGTGCTTTTTGTGACCATAAATTCTTGAATCTTGATGTTCGAGTCATTATTATTTACGAAGCATTTTCTATTTTTTGATAAAAGTCAAATGCAACTGTATAATATACCTGTAAACTCAATGTACACGATTTTTATATACGGTTTTCAACTTCTTTCGATTAAACACAATGCATTTTTCTTTGTGTAAATAAGACGTATCGAAATTATTTTTCTCGAAAGTGCAACCTCCCACGAACGCATTTGGGAAATTTTAATGAAACAGAACTTCGTCTTTCGATCCAATTGACAATATTCTCGCAGATATTTGCCACACACTCCACGCCGATTTAGTTAAATGTTGATCTTTTTCTAAAACTCGATCAAAATATATTTCAATACAACCTCTAACATCACAATATCAGCGATCGCTCATTCCTTTCGCCCCAAAATATTTCTATAAAAAGTATACGGCCTTTGAAAAATTGAGAAAACGTTTATCTCGTCAATAGTTTGAAACGAATTACCTAGAATATATTCTGATAAAGATACATTTAGGCTACTTTCAATGAAAAGCGCGAATAGGTACTGTATGCTGTTCAACTGTCATGTTAGGTAAAACCCGTTAAATTCAAAGAGCTATTTGTTATTAAGGATATTCAGGCACAACAACTACTCAGATAGATTCCCGAATGAACTATCGAGATTGAGTTTTTCGTGCGTTAGACCTCACCAGCTTGTTTTTGTTATCGGCCTCCTTCAGGCGATCTCGATTATGGATGTCAATCACAAGCGCAAAGGAATTCCTTTCACCACAGCGTTTCAAATGGCCAAACAGTTCCATTTGGGAGAGAACATTCTCTCCCGTTGAGCTCACAGCAATAGGCAGTACTCGGACGATTGGTCAAATTTGCACACTGACGGCGTGATCTACGTTCAAGGGACGAGGCCAGTGTCTTTCCTACGTAAGCTGGAAGATTCAAGTTTTTGAGATTCATGGTTGAAAAATAAATTGGCTTCACAATAACCATAGAGTCGAAGTTTTAGGTATAAATATATATGACTGGGATAGTATATTATTAGTTGAGGACCAAATTAGGATTACCTTTCATGTAGTCGTCAAGTTTCGATTTGTATATAGCTAAACTGTTCGTGTTTATCAAATCGGCCGGTAGGGAATTCCAAACAAAACACACACGTGTGGATTGTGGTATTTTCAACTTGCAACCATGAGCACGGATGCTGCTGGAAGTTCGAAGGTGGAGTAATTTATACAGTAGTGATGATTTTGTATACAAGGAGAAGATCACCTCGCATTCTCCTTCGTGCGAGCGTCCTCAGATCTAGTCGTCTGAGCAGATGGATGCATGGTGTATTTTCATAACCATTGACATAAAGGTCCAGAAATAAAATATCATTCTAGAGCCACGGTGTCCAGACTTGAGCGGCATAGTCTAGAACCGAGTGTGTATAAGTGTTCATTATGAGAGGAAAACACCCCGGGGAAAATGTCCAAACATCCGCCTTAACATACCTAGCAGCCAAGATGCGCTTTTGTAAATGGCTTTGCAATGTTGGTCATTTTTCAAACTGCCGCAAATCCAGACACCCAGGTCCTTTTCTTCCATCGTGTACTTAAGGATTTGTTTGCCGAGCTTTTATGGGTAAAAAAAGCCAAGTTCGTGACAGATCTTCATGATCTTACACATTTGCACATTCAAAGGTAGGTTATTTTCTGATGACCAGTCGTATAAGTCATTCAAGTCGTTTTGTAGCAAAATACAATCTACAACATTGCTGATTCGCCTCCATATTTTATGTCATCAGCAAACAGAAGCATCTAACTGTCATTTAGTATTGGTATAGAGTTCATATATACTAAGAACAGTATTGGTCCAAGCACCGATCCTTGCGGAACACTGCTAGTAACATCGATTTTATTCGATAATAGGCCATCCACACGAACTCTTATGCATCTGGTGCTAAGGTAATCACGAATCAATTCATATAATTTTCCAACAATACCGTGTTTCTGTAGCTTGATCAAGAGTAAATTATGATCGACTCTGTCGAAAGCTTTAGAAATGTCAAGGTAGTATGCATGAATACATCCACTGCATCTACATGTTAGCTAGAGGTTCAGATAGTTGCGTATGACAGGTTTTGAGCAGCATTGAAGATGACGCTTTGCACCGTGCACTTAAAGTGAGCGGTTAAGAGCAAGTTCTTTCCAGAACGTAGGGTCATTTTCAAGTGCATTCATATCTCTTTCGCAAACGTTTTGGTAACGCAAGTGAGGTGTGCCCAATAGTCGATCTAACGAGTTTAGCTCTCCTTAGAGTAGGTTTTTAAATACGACCATTTTCGATTCTGTAAAGATGACCCAGCCAGCATGGGCGGCGTTGTGTTTGTAAGGTAAAAACGCTCTATAGACCATCTTTAGAAAGCACATCTGCATTTGCAACTTCTTTCATCCATGATATTCAAGGATTTATGGTTGAAAAGTTAATACATTAAAGCATATGAAAAATATGATAGTATAAAACGAGTAGATTATATCAAATGTGAGGCTCATGGATGATGTTTGCTTGCATATATAAGTCCAATTTCGCTTTAATTATCGTCAGGCAAGAGTGTCCACCACATGTTGAGGTGAGGAATACCCAAAATGGCACCGACAATCAATACGGTAATTTGGGGTGTGTCACTTTCTTGTCACACTTTTTAAATAAGTATCTGCAGATGTCATTCGGTAGACACAATTCTATGGATCAGAATAATATTGTGCCGTATCCTCCTTTTGGGAAAGTCACATAAACCCAGGTGTCGCAATCTTTCGGTGTACGGAACGTTGCGAAGACAGATCACCAACTTTGTTGCCTTGTGATAGAGTTATTCGAAGAGATTCAAGATTTATGGTTGAAAAAGCAATTAACTTTACAATAATTACATGGTGGATATATATATATATACAACTATATATATATATATTATATATATATATATATATATATATAATATATATATATACGTTCAAGATTCAAGAATTTATGGGCACAAAAAGCACATGGCTTCACAATTACCATATCATAATAAATATTCGTTCAGGAAATAGATATAAAATAAACATGTAATGTCAAGTATAGTCAAGTTGTATAGTTACCATGAGTCAATACGCTGGTGTCGTCGAATCGTTATGCAACAAATAAGTATCCAAATTTCGAATAAACATTTCGATGCTGGGATAGATGACAAGAGTTTCGGAGAGGGAATTCCATAGGAAACAGACACGTACACAATAAAAATATCGGTGTAACACCGCTTGTTGCCCCTTATTAAAAACATTGACCTTGGCAATTATTACTTCCGTTCGTTCGTGCGTGCATCGTAAACGCTCTGTACACGTTTTGGCTACCGCTATAAATCTTCCACTCAACCTGCCTTTTCTCCAAAATTCTTACGAACGTTATTGTAGTAACCTGGTCTACTACAAATTGGTGAGCCCGACATACACGCATTCTTCGTGTATCTTTTCCGGTACGTCAAAATGTTTCCGCTTCACATCGGAGTTTTCAGGTAAATTTTTTTACCTCGTTTAATCGTGCATTTTATTTGCATCAATTGCTCCTGTTTATCATGAGTTATTTTGGATTCGACTGTCATCACAATACCCAGTTTTATTCCACAGGACCCTGAGTATTGGTTTTATTTTTTAGAAACTGAATTTAGTTCTAAAAATATAATTGATGACTCCGCCATGTTTTCACATTTAACGCAGGAACTCCCAGCGCATGTGTTATTACAGGTACGCGACGAAGTCCTGACTGCATCCATAGGTGACCGTTACCGTATCGTCAAACAAGCCGTAATTTCTCGCACGGTTCCGTCTGAACGATCTAGGCTACAGCAGTTGTTCGACAACTTAGAAATTGCCAACAAAAAGCTATCTACCATACTAATGGAAATACGCCGCCTGCTAGGGTCATCGCACATGGACGAGTCCTCACTAAAGGAACTATTGCTCCAGCGCTTACCCGAGTGCGTGTAACCCGTCTTGGTTGCTGCAAAAAGCACTCCGGTATCTGCTCCGGAAATGGCGGACAACATCGCTGAATGTATCCGTCCCCTCCCAGATACACATATTTTCACGGTAACCGCTGGGAGATCACGCAAACATGTAACGGAAGTCAGCAATGCGGATCTGCTGACTGAGGTTGCGGCTTTACGCAATGAGGTTCGAAACCTCGCACTCAACAATAAGCCACGATCTCGTACCCCATCCCGCCGACGCTCGAGTAGTCATACTCGGTCACCCGATTGCTGGATACATCGGAAATACGGCGACGATTTCGCGGCGTTGCATCAAACCTTGCGCTCATCGCACATCGCCAGCGGGAAACTCCCGGGCCGACAACTAACGACGACTACTGTCGTCGGCCCGAAGAAATTACGTCATCTTCTCCACATCAAGGATAAATCCACGGGTCTACGTGACGGACCAAAATCCAGTAAAGACGTTCGCACAAGCGCTAAAGTGCGCGGTTATTGTCAACGCTCGAAAATCCACCGACACATAAAAAGCCCATTAAGAGCTTTCGTCGAACTAAATAAGCGTTTCTCGCACAGGCACGTAGACCTCATTGGCCCGTTACCACCTTTAAATGGCTATACATATGTCTCCTCTGCTAGGCAATCACCATTTGCCTATGGAGATAACGTGACGCACTTGCGACACGGTAGGAGTCGTTTCCACCCACTATCCCCGCGACTTCAAGCCAAACAGTCCCACATGCCGAAGGAGTTGGCACATTGCCAGTATGGCTTTCTCCGAAACGACATGGTGAAGCAACCTCTTCACCCTCCTTATGCTGGACCATTTAAGATAATTAGGCGGTTCTGAAAATCAGTTGTGATTGACCGCGCCGGTCGACACGACACGGTCTCGATTGACAGAGTCAAATCAGCGTTCATGGACAATACAGTTGACTCAGCTAATTCGCCAGACCCAAACCCAGCACCACCGGTGATGAAACCTACCTAAACCTCGACTATCTCAACGCCTGCCACCACAACAGCTAGGCGAGCGAAACGGCAACCCGTAAGGTTCGCCGACTATGTAGCACACTTTTAAAGTGTTATCACTCGGTATATGCCTGTGCATGTTTTACGTACCTCATCACTATAACTCGGTCGTGGCCATAAAGCCATGCACCAGAGAGTTTTTTCTTACTTATCAGGTACACATGCACCTCCAGCTGTAAAAATCGTGGCTCGCGCCACCCCCGGATAACCGACGCTTGTCGTTAACCTGTTTAGTAACCTGGAATACACGCATCCTTCGTGTATCCCCTCGGTACGCATGTACCTCCTGCAGTGGAAACCGTGGCAGGCGCCACCCCCGGATCGCCGACGCCTGTCGCCATCCTTTCGGTAGCCCCAAGCACACGCCGCCCAACACGGGCGATTTACCAAGACGGTCGTCATTGACCGTACCAGCAAGCATGACACTGTCTCAATCGACAGAGTCAAACCGGCTTTCATGGACGAGGAAGTTATCCCACATGACCCAACGCCAACCCCGGCACCAGTGGTCATTACCTCTCCTGTACCCACAGCTAACCCACAGCTGGCCACTACAGGAACCAAACGTGCCAAACGGCAACCCGTTCGATTCGCTGATTTTGTTGTAAATAGTTAATACTTTCATATCTTTTGGCATACACGCGTGCATTATTTCGTACTTCATTCTAATCACTCGGTCGTGGCCCTAAACCCATGCACCAAGGAGTTTTCTTTGTCTTTCTTCCCTTAGGTACGCACTCACCCACCGCTGATGCCACTGAATCGCGCACCCTTCCTGGTCCACCTACGCTTGCTCCCAACTTACCCGGTAGCCCTATCCACCAACACGAGCACAATTGTTCCAACACGCCTGTCATGTCACACAAGGTCCTTACCAGCCCAGATTGACAAGCCAACCGATTCTCCTGGCGCGGCCGTTTACCATCTTTCTTCGGGACGCAGGAAATTCTGAGCAGGGACTGTGTTTTCGAAGCTTCTGGTTCTTGTTGTCAAGCCTACGAATACGCCTGTTTCTGCTCGAATTGGGTTCATACTAATACCACGTCAAACTGGAATATCCCGCTAGCAGCTGTTCACTCCATGTGAGGCGGCTCGGCAGTACGTTTACTCACATGTGAGACGCTACTTGGCTTAGTCCTGATCGGTTCACCGTACATCTTACTCTCAAACCACCGAAGATCGACCCACGCAGACCGAGCGCCCTGGCTGACTTCTATGTGACTGGTTGCTGAGAGACTATGTTCCTACCCGGGGTAACCTGACACCCGCAAGCTACACGTTACTGGTAACTCTCGATCAGAAGTCTTCACTGACCAGACTTCTTGAAGGGGGGCTGTGTAACACCGGTTGTTTTTCCTCATCAAAACATTGACCTTGACAATTAATTACTTCCGTTCGTTCGTGCGTGCACCGTGAACGCTCTGTACACGTTTTGACTACCGCGATAAACCTTTCATTTCCTGTGCCTTTTCTCCAACATTCTTGGGAACATTATTGTATTGATCAGTTTACTACATCGGCGACAGCTGATATGGGAGTGGGGATTTTGCAGTGTCGCTGAGTGGCTGCGTGTATGACGTGACTCACGGTATTCAAATGAACGTTTTAAGGGATAATGTGGGGTATTTATTATTTTGTATGTTAGTATCACATCGCTTCGAAAGCTTCTTTGAAGGGGAGTGGGAAGCCCAGTTTTGGCAATCGTTCCTCGTACGTTAGATTCCAGAAACCCGTTACGAGTTCGGTTGCGCGATGTTATATTTTGTCAAGCAATAGTATATCCTTTTTTAACCACGGAGTCCAAGCTTGTGATGCATGCTCCATGGTTGGAATTATGTAGGCTTTTATGTTGGTGGGCAACGTTTCAGGCGAAAAGATTCCGAAAATCCGTTGCAGCATACCAAGAATCTTGGAAGCACGCTTGTAGATAACCTAACAATGAAGGCTGTTCATCAGGCAGCCGCATATCCAGAATCTAAGATCCCTTTCTGATTCGGTGCAGCTCAAAATCGTCTGCCCAAAGTTATATTGGTACTGGAATGGCTTACCAATTTGCAACATCTTGCATTTTTGGGAATTGAATGGAGAATTATTCCGTACCGACCATTCATGTAGAACATTTTGATCACGTTGCATCTGTACACAGTCCGCAGTTGTTTTTATCCGTGTCCAAAGTTTAATGTCATCAGCGAATAGAATCACCTTGCATGCGAGCGTCTCTGGAAGGTCGTTGATGTTAGCCAAGAAAAGTACTAGCCCGAGGACTGAACCTTGCGGTACGCCACTAGAGGCCTCAATAGCCTGTGATCGTACCCCGTTGATTCGAACGATCGCCTTGCGCTCACTGAGATAACTTTCAAGATATATGAGTAGCTGTCCGCTGATACCCATCTGCTTCAGCTTTTGTATTAGTCGAAAGTGATCAGCTCGGTCAAAAGCTTCAAACATATGCAGATAACAAGAGTGGATGCTAGCTCCTTCGTCAACCGCTTGGGTCCAGTCATATAAAACCGTCAACAGGTTTGTCAAGCATGAGCGAGATTTACGTAAACCATGCTGCGCAACTGATAGTATATTTTGTGATTCCACGTGATAAACTATATTTTTCGTCACTATCCGCTGTAGAACTTTGGATATCACAGAAAGTAGGGTGACAGGACTTTAGTTTGCCGGATCTGAACGTCTACCGCCTTTGTAGATAGCTTAAATTACTTCTGTCTTCCACTCTGATGGCACGACTCCTTCAATTAGAGAATGTCTTGCCTCAGTGTTTACCGAACCGTTTTGCCTGCTCTTTAATTCATGACCGTTACTGGGCGTGGTTTCCAGTGAGTGGAGGGAAGCCATAGTCGTACCAATGCACAAGGGTGATTGCAGGTCAAATGTTGGGAACTATTGACCTGTCAGCCTGACTAGCATCGTCGCAAAAGTAATAGAAAAACTATTGCATGACAAAATCTGTCAGCATCTTAGTCGCCATTCTCTGTTGAGTGTAACTCAACACGGATTTCATTAAGGTAGATCCTGCCTGACTAACCTTTTTAGTTTTCTCGATACTACAACTAAAATGCTGGACGAATAAAAGCCGGTCGAAGCCCACTAATTAGAGTTCAATAGGGCTATTGATTCCGTGAATCACCGCCTTCTAGATATCAAGCTAGCAGCAAAGGGCATACAGGGAAATATACTTGCTTGGATAAAAACATTCCTTAGAGGTATAACATTCCGAGTTCTAGTTGGATCCACGTTGTCTAGCCAAACCGACGTGATCAGTGGGGTCCCTCAAGGTTCGGTACTCGGTCCTCTTCTGATCTTAATTTTCATTGATGACTTGTCGTCTGCCTTGAAGTGTGCATGCTTTATTTTCGCGGATGATAAAAAGTTCATCGAATCAACGGATGAAGATACCTTGATGCACGACCTTGAGATGGTCATAAACTGGTTATAACAGTGTGATCTCGACTGAACGCTATTAAGAGCAAAATTTTATCAGCACTGGGTGATAAGATTCCGGTCCGGTGTCGGTTAATTCCCTCAGTTTTAACGCCGTACAGTGTGATAAGGATTTGGCTGTACTGGTTAGGGCTGACTTCAATTGGGAGGACCAATGTGCCGCTGCTGCTCAGCGTACACGCACATAACTGTTTCGGCGGAAATAAGTGCTATCCAGCTGAAGACCCGATTTATTCCTGCCTCTTTACAAGGCATTAGTTGAGCCGCATTTAGAATATTGTGTCCAGGCGTGGTGCCCTTACTACAAGAAGGACATCGTTCGACTCGGAAGCGTACAGCATCTTGCAACTCGCATGATCTAGGGTCAGCGAGGGAAACCTTACGCTGCACGCATGGAGTCCCTAGAACTTTTCTTTCGTTTCAGAGGTGACTCAATTGAAACCTTGAAGATCTTGGAGAGTTTAGGTTGGGTTATAATGAACGACTTCTTTGCCTTAAGTCCCGAGCTTTGCACTCGCGGACATTAACTCAAACTTGTTAAAGAGCGATGTAGACTAGACTCCCGAAAAAACGTTCTCAACCTCAGGGTGGTGAATTTCTGAAACCGGCTCTTAGAAGAACTTATATCCTGCTGTTCTGTCGCGAGTTCTACGAGAGGTTTGGACCGCATCTGGGGTAAGCTTTTTCCTGAATTCTTCCCCTAATTTCTATGCAACATTGGGTATTTTACCATTTTGGCGTTGTCTGGTATGTAAGTAAATGCTAGAGTTCTGTTTTTTAAATACACAGCTCTTCTTTAGCTGACCTCTCAGCGTACTGCTAAAAAGAAATTTATTTTTATTTTTCCAGCATCATTCCTAAATACAACCCGGATAATCCCTGGCGCAGCGTGCGTCCGGGATATTCAAATCACAATAAAAAAACGCTTTGGCAGTGGTGGTTGCTTCTCCGCAGCTTTCCACCGAAAGAAATTCTGAACGCTCGATTGGCTCGTCAGCTACTTACTGTCCTGTGAAACTGAACTGAAGTGATTCTGAACTAAACGTTATAAAATACTTAGAAATAAGTCTGTGGGAAGTCAGCGTAAGGCAAAACGTGACTTTGAGGCACGACTGGCATGTAATATAAGACAGTGCCCAAAGCGTTTCTATAGCTATGCACAATCCAAAGGCAAAACTCGCGATTGCATAGGCAACCTTGAACTGTACAATGGATCTCAACTAGATTCAGATTCTGAAACGGCTTCGGCTTTTCTCGAACATTTTCGAGCTGTTCAGAGTCCTGATGGCCAAACTGATCTCCCGAATATACCAGTTGACATAAGGTCAGATAGCGTCCCTACCCTCGGTGAAATAATTTTCACTGATAATGAGGCTTGCGCTTGATGCCACTAATCCACATAAATCTGCGGGCCTGGATGGTATTCACCCTCAGGTTATTAAAAACCTGGCGCCTGTATTAGCACAATCGGTGGGTCGCCTCTTAAACGCATCCTTGAGGTATGGGTATATTTCGAGTGCTTGGAAGCAGGCTGATGTGATTCCTATACATAAAGGTGGCAGTCGATCTTCAGTTTGCAACTACAGACCTGTAAACCTTACTAGTATCCTTTGAAAAACCCTAGAGAGACTTATTAGGGATAGGATCTGTCGCCACCTTGTCTCTGGTTCGTTGCTGAACTCTGCTCAACATAGTTTTCTAGAAGGGAAGTCTTGCCTAACGGACCTATTATGTTTTCTTATGAGGTTACTAGGAGGCTAGATAAAGGCCACCAGGTCTAAGTTCTCTATTTCGACTTCTGTGAGGCTTTTGACTCGGTAAACCACAGGTTGCTTGCAATGAAGATTGGACCAATAGGTATCGATGGCCCTCTAAAGAACTGGATCACCATCTTCTTGAGCAATCGGTATTTTCGCGTTCGCATAGGCGCTATGTATTCCGCGAAAGCAGAAGTTGTTAGTAAAGTCTAGATGGGTTCGGTACTAGGCCCAATACTCTTTCTTATCTTCATCGATAATTTGGCAGCCTTGCTTAAGTGTCCCTGCTATATTTTTGCAGACGATGTCAAGTTTATCGGATCGCTGAACAAGTAGGATCTTTTTGAGGATATAGAAAAGGTCATCAAGTGGTCATCAACGTAGGATCTGTCAGTAAACTTCTCCGAAAGCTATCTTCTTTCCAAAGCTGCAACGAAGCTGCAGGTTGCTGGACCTGATAACATACTGGAGATAACTAGGGTATCAAAAGTCCGGGACTTAGGTATTGAGGTTTCAGCGGACTTTAAATGGGCTGATCAATGTGCAGCTGCTGCACAACGCGCTAGGAACCAGCTCTTTCGCCTCCGATCAGATTTATCCTGCAGAACTTCGGAGGTTTTCATCCCATTGTATAAAACGATAGTGAGACCTAATCTCGAGTAATGCGTTCAAGCTTGGTCTTCTGACTTGAAAAAGGACATTGCTACGCTTAGGGGTGTTCAGCGCCTAGCTACTCGTATGATTAAAGGGAAATCTGGGAAGTCGTATGAACAACGACTGTTGGGTCTAGATCTCTTTTCGCTAAAAAGAAGGCGACTACGTGGGGGATCTGATCGAGACCTCTAAAATCGTTTGAGGCTTTAGTTCTATTGATCCGTCTGATATATATGCTTTCGCGGCAGTAGTAGGTACTCGAGGCCATTTACTGAAACTGGCAAGGCAACATGTCAGGTCTAATGCACGTAAGCACTTCTTTAGCGAAAGGGCAGTGAATCACTGGAACTGTCTGCCCGAAGAGGTAATAATAATAATAATAATAATATATATATATATATATATATATATATATATATATATATATATATATTTGTTGCATAACGATTGACGAACCTGCGTATTGATTCATGGTAACTATACAACTTGACTATACTTGACATTACATGTTTATTTTATACCTATTTCCTGAATGTATATTTACTATGATATGGTAATTGTGAAGCTATGTGCTTTTTGTGACCATAAATTCTTGAATCTTGAGTCTTGAATCTTGAATCTTGGACATCCAAGGCATGCAATACATGATCAGTTTATCAAAATTTGAACAGCAAAAGAAAATAGAACAGTGCAGGTGACCGAAGTAGGCGGAATTTTTAAACATTTTTTCTGTTCAGTAAGGGAAATGAATATACAGTAGGTAAGAAAAAATTTTCAATGTCTAATACAAATAAAATTTCATTTAAATTATGTCAAGATTTACGAATGGCAAGGATACAAGAAACAAATGGTGAACAGAAATCGGAGGTAATTACGGAAAAGTATGCGAATTGTAATGAAGTTGTCATTAAAAATTGATAAATAAATTATATATGCATAAATTCATGTTTTTACGGAAGGTTGGTTAGGAAGATTGGAAGGGAACATAAAACCATCAGAATAAGAAAATCTAAGAAATTGTGGGGGGTGAGAGAGGGTGTGGCTAATAGCAGGGAGTAGCCAGTAGGGTGCTGTGCTCCAATACACTTGGAGAATTGTCGACGAATCGAACCAAAATTTTTTTACTAGCTGGATTTTCGTTACCTGCAGAAGAATGAATAGCATACGGAACAAATCTCAGGCGGATAGATTTCGAGCCAATTTGTTCTACTACAGTAACATGCATCAAATATAGACTAGACTCGATCTGGCGCTCTGTGTTTCCCAATTTGTATGCCTAATTTTATAGTTGTTCTTCAATTTGTCGTTGAAACGCACAAATGTCTCTCCTCACCTATTTGGTGAGGGGAGTTTTTCTGTTGCATTCCAGCCAAAGTCATACCAGAAGAATATCGAACCTACTGTTCGAAGTGGTGGACGATTTTTTGGCTTACCACTGGAAGTATTCTGGACGCTCGATTGGCGACTCTGCCACATATCGTCCTGTGCAAACTGAACTGAACTGAACCAGGCACTAGCAGAGCCTCTACGTGAGTTATATAACGAATCGTTTTGCAAAGGCATCCTACCAGATGACTGGAAAAAATCCATTGGAAAAGCCCCATTCCAAAGGGAGGTTGCGCAAACATAGTTAAGAATTTCCGACTGGTAAGCTTGACTAGTTTTTTATGTGAAACCTTGGAGAGACTTATCAGGGATCAATTGTGCAGTCGCCTCGTGCACAATTCATCATCAAGCACGGTTCAACATGGCTTTCCTGAAGGAAGGTCGTGTCTCTCAAATCTTTTATGCTTTTCGGATCGAGTTTCTAAGACAATGGATGAAGGCGGACGGGAAGAGGTCTTTTACTTAGACTTTAGTAAGGCGTTCGACTCGGTTAGTCACAGGTTCCTAGGGATGAAGCTCGCGGCCAAAGGCATATCTGGTAAGCTTCACGACTGGATAACTAGTGTTCTTCGTGATAGATCCTTCCAGGTCCTTGTAGGCGATACTACCTCTGAATTCGCAACAGTTACCAGTGGGGTCCCACAAGGTTCAGTATTAGGCCAAATACTCTTTATGATCTTCATCGATGATCTAGGATCGCAGTTGTCATGTCCCTGCTACATGTTTGCTGATGATGTCAAATTCACCGGATCCAGTGATCACGGTGATTTGTTGAGAGATATTGAAAAGGTCATTAAATGGTCGCAGGGTTGGGATCTTCCTCCGAACTATAGTAAATGTCATCCTTTGTCTGCAGCAGTCGACAGAATTACAGTAACTGCGAAAAACGGTAGGATCGACTTTCAATCTATTCAGAGGATTGAGGATTTGGGTATAGTCGTAACAGCGGACTTCAAATGGGCTGCGCAGTGTGCCACCGCTGCACAAGGAGCTAGAGGAGAACTCTTAAGGCTTAAATCCGTTTTGATATGTAGAACGCCGGAAGTGTTTATTCCTCTATATACGGCGATTGTTAGGCCGCATTTAGAATGCTGCGTGCAAGCCTGGAGCCCCTTTTTTCAAAAAGACATATTACTACTAGAAAGAGTCCAACAACTGGCTACCAAAATGGTTGAAGGTATGTTTGGGAAACCCTACGAAGAACGTCTAATTTCTTTAGGTCTCTTCTCCCTTCGGCGTCGGCGTCTACGGAGTGACCTCATAGAAACATTCAAAATCCTGGAAGGCCCAGGTGACGAGGGCTGTCAAATCCTGTTCTCTCGAGCGATCAACCCCTCAACAAGAAGACATGCATTAAAGCTCGCGAAGAATCACAGCCGTCTGAATCTTAGGCAACAATTTTTCAGTGAAAGAGTGGTAAGCTTCTGGAACAAGCTGCCTGAGGAACTAATAGCTTGCACATCAATAGGTGCATTCAAAAGGGGTTTAGACGTCTTGTGGCTTGGGCTTTTTCCAGACTTTTTCCCGTGAATAAACAGGTTGTCTGTCCTCAATATTGTCCATTTTTTCATTTTGAAATTATATGGTCTTGACCACGATTTAAAAAATCCTGTTATATAATGCCTCGTTTTAAATGTCATGTTTTAAATGTACGCAGCAATTTTCCATAGCGAACCTCTCACCGGCTTGATGAAGAGAAACCCTTTCCGTTTTTCTCAGTCGCAGCTACAAATTCTAGGACAAAAGGACGGCTTGGAAAACATCGGACGTACATTTGCATACGACGAGGATACCAGAGAAAAATGAACCAACTTTGACAGTGGTAAGCGCTCCTTTGAAGCTTTCCACAGACGGAAATTCTGGACGCTCGATTGGCTTATCCCTTGGCGGCGCGATCGTTGAGGATATCCAAATCACAATAAGAAAACGCTTTGGAAGTGGTGGTTGCTTCTCTGCAGCTATCTACCAAAAGAAATTCTGGACGCTCGATTGGCTCGTTAGCCACACACTGTCCTGTGCAAACTAAACTAAACGTCTAAGTTGTTCCGAGTAATTCAAAGTAATTCAAAGTAATTCAAAGTTTTAATGGTCCAAAAAGTAAATAATTTACAGTAACCACAGATTAAAAATATAGGGAATTCATAAAAACAACACAAATGTTTTATACACATGGAAAGTCAGCACGTGTATTCAGGTGCAAGGTTGGGTTTGGTCAACATATACTTGTCAAGTTCAGCCTTGAACATGTTCAGGCTTGTTGCGCAAATGATATGTGGGGGCAGGGAGTTCCATAGAAAACAGACTCTGACAGCAAAGAAAAACCTTCGACAATTTGATCTGAAGTGTGGAATAATTAACTTGTATCCATGTGATCTGCTACCACGTGCTTCTTGCCGATGAAACAGGTGTTCGAGTGGGTGATCCACTGTATGCAGAATATTGAAATGCAGGATCAAGTCACCCCTGAGACGACGGTACCAAAAGTCGAAGAGGTTTAGTGTTGCAATCCGATCCTCGTATGGCCTGTTGTATAGCAAGGTCACCAGTTTTGTTGCGCGGTGGTATACCCTTTTGTAACCATGAGGACCATGCCTCAACAGCATGCTCCATTGTTGGTCTGATATAGGTGTTATTGATACGTGACAGTATCTGCTTTGAGAAACGACCAAAGATCCTTCTGAGCAACGCCAAGATTTGGCAGGACTTTTTGTATACAACAGAACAAAGCCGTGAAGACTTCAGGTTACTGCTAATCCACACGCCTAGGTCTTTCTCTTCAGTAACCCATCAAAGTTGCTGAGATCCCAGAGAGTATGTGAATTCGAATGATTTACCGACGTTCAAAATTTTACATTTTTGGATGTTGAATGGTAAGCAGTTCCGCAAGGACCAATTATGAATTGCTTCGAGATCTTTTTGGAGAATTTGGCGATCCTCTATGGTGCGTATGCTAGTCCAGACTTTGATGTCATCCGCAAATAAAATGATTTTTCTGCGTACGATTTCAGGTATATCATTCGCGTACACGAGGAAGAGTATTGGCCCCAAGACTGAGCCTTGAGGTACGCCACTTGTAACTTCTACTGGGCTTGATAGTGCCCCATCAACTCTAACCCTTATAACTCTACCAGTCAAGTAGTCCTTTATCCAGGCCAATAATCTGCCGCATACCCCGAGCTGCTCCAATTTTTGTAGCAGTATGCTGTGGTTAACACGATCAAAAGCTTTAGACATGTCCAAGTAACACGCATGGATAGGGCATCCATCGTCCACGGCTCGAGTCCAATTATCAAGAGTTATGAGAAGATTGGTGAGACAGGAGTGTCTTGACCTGAATCCGTGCTGTGCGATGGAAAGAAGCTTATTTTGTTCCAAGTGTTTGATAAGTTCGTCGGCCACAAGTCGTTCGAGAACTTTAGAGACCACTGGCAACAACGTGACTGGTCTGTAGTTAGACACATCAGATCGGTTCCCTCCTTTGTATATCGGAGTGATTAGTCCACATTTCCAGTCATTAGCAACCGTGCTACAACTCAAGGACAGGTTGAAAAGGTCAGAGAGTGGTGAGAATAGAGCATGGGCGCATTGCTTTAGGATGAATGGTGTTATTTCATCAGCACCTGGGGATTTTTTGTATTTAACCCGCGTAGCTTTACCAGGACACTCTCGGGTTTCACAACGATTTCGTGTATTGTATTCTGCGACCTGAATGCAGGTATATCGTAGGATACGCGCTCGTTAGGGTAGAACACTCTAGAGTAAAATTGAGCGAGTTCGTTAGCGGCTTCGAGAGCTGTGGATGTAGTTCCAGTTGTAGTAAGTAAAGCGGAAACACCTGGCTTTACCCTGGCCTTTCTGTTCACAATCTGGAAGAGGAGCTCCGGATTTCGTTCAATTTTATCCATCAGATTCATTTGATACTTTTCTTCATCCTCCTGGACAAGTTTAGTAACTTTGTTTCTCAACAAACGGTAAGATTCCCAAGATTCAGGTGTTGAATGCAGTACGTGGCTTCTCCACGCACAGTTTCTCACCTTTATCCATTTCCGTGTTCGACTCCGGATCACGAATTTGAATCCTTTTTCAGTTGTTTTGAAACATATTTTGAGTGGAGTTCTATTTTTCGGTTGATTTTCTGAAGTATCGATGACCAGCATTGTTGGACATCAGTGATAATCGGTGCCCAGTCGGTGACTTCTTGAAGAGACATTGATAATTCAACCGCATCGATTTTTCTCATCAACTTCTGAGCATCACTTCCTCTTATCGCTTCAGATATATAGTCGAAAACAATGACTACATGATCACTCTTTTCCAGAGGTGCTTCATAACGGATATCCACGATGACATTTTCCTCGCTAGTCAAAACAAGATCGAGAATGGACGGTGTGTTTGTGCCTCTGAAGCGAGTGCTGCTTGAGATATGGTTGAATAAAGGAATTTCGTTGAATATTTTGTAGAATAGATGATCAAGAGAGTTCACCGGTGGAATCTCGCTTTTCAGCAAATTCGGGAGATCAAAGTCACCCATGATCAGGACGTTGTTTTGATATCTGGAAACAACCAGCTGAGTTTTCTCAATTAAACTAGCATTGTATGCTTCGTCTGCTGACGGTGGTCGGTAAATCACACCAACAACACAGTTTTCACCTGTTACTAATTCAAGTGAACACCAAATTGTACCTTCCAGTATCAAATCATTATCCGTGATTTCTCTGAACGTGAGGTGTTGATCATAGTAAATAGCAACACCTCCTCCTCCACGATCCATTCGAGTATGATGAAAAAGAAACATGTTCGGAATGGAAATTTCCTCCTCAACTAATTGCTGATTGAACCAAGTTTCCGTTACGGCTATCAGGAGTGGTGAATATTTTTGACGAAGCTCGATTAGTTCGGGTAACTTATTTATCAAGCATTGTGCTTTGGTGTATAAACATTTGATGGTAGATCTTGATAAAAGTGTTGGATGATGAGTATTTGAGCATGTAAGTTGAGTACGTGTCAAAGATGGTGGGCCTCGTGTTAATGGGTATATTACATCACCGACTCCGATAGAGTCGGTCGACATCCGTTTTTTGGAGCAGGAGTCCCGGCATCACTGTGCTCATTACCAACGGGTCCGGCAACTTCCACGATAGAGCAGGTTTTCAGGTGTTTACCGACAATTTTGATCTCTCGTGGAACTTTGTATCGATACTGTTTCCAGTTGTTAAGCACGGTGTTCACCATAGTGGTGGTCAAAAGTGTCAGTTCAAGGGGTCGTGGATCATTACCTTCGTAATTCGATGACTTTGGGATTCGGAACGTATCGATAACCGTTACATTGGTGGTTTGGATAGCATTATCAATAAATCTCCACTGTTGCAGGTCGTGGTTGGATTTACACTTTGTATCTGAACCGGTGGCATCTTCTGGGACATTAAAGTGAATAAGGGTGCGCTTGTTGCGATCTTTTGTTTCATTTTGGTTACCTTCCGGTGGCGATTTTGCCCGCTCCGACCAGTGCACATCAACAAATACACGAGATGTATTTTCCATGTCGTCTCATAGCCAGTATGTCGACAGAAGTACATCTTCTAAATCCTTCTCATTGTGCACTACCACCTTGAGCAACCGCGGCTCATCTTGGTGTAGCGCTTTGGGAGTACGACTCAAGCGATTCAACAAAACCGGGTGGATCGCTTTGAGACTCATGCGAGTGCACAGTTTCAACCATTCAGCCAAATCATTCTGGTGTCTATTCGACAATAACGTCTCAGTCGACTCTGGCACGTTGGTGCAGATAAATCTAAGAGAATTTCCTTTCGAGGCAACTTTCGCTAATGGGGCCTTCGATGTGAACGTTTTCGGCTTTAAGACACTTTTACCACTCTGCTGGGTGCTGTGCTGCAAGAATTCAACCTTTTCCATTGATTGGTTTGGTGGTTAAGTTGAGTATGATGGATTATCTACCGGCTCTTCGACACTAACGACGGGTAACGAAGGTGTCTTTATAACGTTTATTATCAGTTCATTTAGTTTTTGTATACTGGATTTCATTCCATTTAGACGCGTTTCAATATCATATTCGGGGGTTTTCGTCGCCGAGGCTGACGGTGTTGATTTGTCCTTGCAAACCAGACAAACATAACAAACACCAGGGCATTCATCTCCTTTAATAATCGATACTAAATCCGAGGTCAGCGATTTGTCGCATTTAGCATGAACTTTCGACAAACAATCGTAACACGTGACAGACTTTGCCTTAGGACTTACCGACTTACGGCAAACCGCACACATGCAGCCCGGTGCGCTTTGTTTTCGTTTCGGGGTCATCCGGTCAGGGTTATGAGCACCACTGTTCAGTGGTTTGTGCACAAGCATTGGCTCTGTCGAGCGATCGATGATGAAAATAGTGTGCGAGACAAAAAATTCAGTGTTCACGAAAAAGAGCAAAATCAGAATTTAATCCGGTGATACTCTTCGGCAGTTGATCGCACGATGTTGAAAGTTTGACCAGTCGACGGCGAAGAATAAGATCTTTCCGATGACGTTAATTCCTTTGTGGACGTGTAGAGTATTAACAGAGTTGCACGCGTAGATCCAATATGGGAAAATCACGATAAATCCAAATTTGCTCGTATTATCGTATACCGCTACGAGAGTGGTATATCCAGAAAGCTGAGTTCGAGAGGAGTCCAACAACGTATGATGTATCCACGTAAGTGTAAGTTTAAGAACAGTATATCCTGATAATCAGGAGCTCAAAATAATGCGACCGCGCGGCGCGTTGCTCGATTGACTTGCTACCAGTCAGCCCTCGCAATTAATTGTGTCTACGTCACACCCAGTGCAGTCAAGCAGGAGATTACACAGCTGATTGAGACGCTCGACAGGTTGTTTCAGTCAGCTCCCAGCGTACTCATCTTAGGTGATTTCAACCTCCCGGAAATAAATTGGGCCGTCTCTGTATGTCTAGTCACCAAGCAATCCGAAATGGATTTTCTTCTACAGACTTCAAAATCTTTCTCTCAGTTCTCTCACGATTTTAATGTAAGTGAAAAGTGGGATAGAATTTGTAAGTATCTAAAGGAGTTACAAGACAAGCACGCTACGCTGCAAGTCGTGGAAAAGCATCATAGGCCACCCAGGTGGACTCCTCTAGTTCGTCAGTCTACCCGTAAACGAGATCGTTTATGGCGGAAATATAAGCTATCTCTTATCCATGTTCGCGTCAACAAAGCTGAGGGACCAGATTGTATCCACTCGACTATGATAAAGAATCTTGCCCCAGTGCTTACAGAACCCTTATGCAAGCTCTTTAATTCATGCTTGAATATGGGGATGGTTCCTATTGAGTGAAAAGAAGTTATAATCGTGCCAATACACAAGGGTAGTTGCAGCTCAACTGTTGGTAACTATAGACATGTCAGCCTGATTATCATCGTCTCGAAAGTAATGGAAAAACTGCAGCGTGACAAAATCTGTCAGCATCTTTGTCAGCATTCTCTACTGAGTGTAACTCAGCATGGATTTCTTAAGGGTAGATCCTGGCTGACTAACCTTCTCAGTTTTCTTAAAACTGCCACTAAAAGTACGGATGAAGGGAAGCCTGTCGAAGCCCTCTACCTACACTTCAGCAAGGCGTTTGATTCCGTAAACCACCGCCTTCCAGAGATTGAGCTAGCAGCAAAAGGTGTTCAGGGTAGTCTACTTGCTTGGATAAAGGCCTTCCTAACAGGTAGGACATTCCGAGTTAGAGTAGGATCTACGCTGTCGAATGAAACCGACGTGATCAGTGTTGTACCCCAAGGTTCGGTACTTGGTCCTCTTCTATTCCTGATTTTCATCGATGACTTGTCCTCTGCATTGAAGTGCCCATGCTTCATTTTTGCGGATGATGTGAAATTCATCGGATTAACGGACGAAGATACCTTGATGCACGACCTTGAACGGATCATAAACTAGTCACACCAGTGGGACCTCCCACTTAACCTTAATAAGAGCCAACACTTGTCAGCACTGGTTGATAAGATATCAGTTCAGGTGTCGGGCAATTCTCTCACTGTAAGCGCCCAGTGTGTTAAGGATTCAGGAGTACTAGTTAGGACGGACTTTAAATGAGAGGACCAATGCGCCGCTGCAGCTTAACGTGCTCGCAAAGTTCTCTTTCGGCTGAGATCCGTGTTATTCAGCAGAAGACCCGATGTATTCCTGCCCCTTTATAAGGAATTAGCTAGGCCGCATTTAGAATATTGTGTCCAGGCGTGGTGCCCTTACTACAAGAAGGATATGGTTCAACTCGTATGTGTACAGCGTCTCGCAACTCGCGTGATTGCGGGTCAGCAAGGGAAACCTTACGCTGCACGCCTGAAGTCCCTAGATCTTTTTTCACTTACGCTTCGTCGTTTGAGAGGTGACTAAATTGAAACCTTCAAGATCTTGAAGGTGTTAAGTGGCGTTAGCATGACCGACTCCTTTGCCTTAAGTCTTGAGCTGGGCACCCGGGGCCCATTCACTCAAACTTGATAAGGAGCGATGTAGACTAGACTCCAGGAAAAACGTTTACAGCCTCAGGGTGGTAAATATCTGGAACTATCTTCCAGAAGAACTTATATCCTGCAGTTTTGTCGCAAGTTTCAAGCAGGTTTTGGACCACATCTGGGGTAAGCTTTTTCCTGAATTCTCCCCCTAATTTTTATGCAAGATTAGGTTGTTCACCATTTTTATCGTTGTTTGGTAAGTAAGTAAATGCTGAAGATCTGTTCGTTTAATACACAATCCTTTTTTAGCTGACCTCTCACCGTACTGGTGAGGAGAAATGTATTCTTATCTTTCCAGCATCATTCATTACGTGGAGCTTCCTAAATGCAACCCGGATAATCCCTTGGCAACGCGATCGTCGAGGATATCCAAACCACAATAAGAATAAACGCTTTAGCAGTAATGGTTGCTCCTCCGCAGCTTTCCACCGAAAGAAATTATGGACACTCAATTGGCTCGTTCGCCACTTACTGTCCTGTGCAAGTGAACTGAACTGAACTGAAATGAACAGAACGTTCAAATTTGACGTGCTCTCTATTACGCTCTCTGAAATTATTTTCTGGCTCATTATTCCTTTATTGATTATACAATGATTAATGCTAGTTGCGTGAAGAATTCATGTCACCGAAAGGTAGCTAAGGGTATTGAGTGCCATACTTGCAAGAGATGGGCTCATCTGAAATGTTCGGGAATACATCCCGAGCATTATAAGGTGTATGTAGCGCATCGTTGGCTTCAATGGATGTGCAGCGAGTGCCAATCGGCCGCGAAAAAGGCATTCTCAGAAAAACCCAAAATCGCTTCTCCCGGGCAACCTGTCACTCCAAAACAGCCTAACCGTAAAAAATCTTATGCTGAAGTTGTGAGGGAGAGCACAACGAGGACCAACAATTCGAATCTCACGGGGACTAAATCTTCTCGTCCTAAAAAGCCACGCGGTAGCACCAAAGAAGCTATTCCATCTGTGAAGGCTGATTCGATTGTTATTACGAGAAAAAATTCTCGTTCCAAAAAGCCTCGAAACAGCAATAAAGTGGATAGGGCGTCGACTCAAGCTGTAGCGGCTACTATCACGACAGAGGGATCGCCTTCGAAGCATCGTAAAGGTCGAAGTAAGGCTGAATCGAAAAAGATTTTGAATACCAGGGGGCTTCCTTCCTACCATTCAAACCTACTTGCTGATGTCGTTTCTAGCCTCGAGAAAGTCTCCAGGGACATTGAAATGATTAAATCAGCGCGTCTAGGGATTCGAGACAAATCTCGTAATGTCCTGGTGCTGAATCAGGATGAACCCTACATACGCGAGGCTAAAGCACGTAGATCACTGGACCGGACGTGCATAAGAAATTTGCTCCGAAATGCTGAAATGCGTCCAGACACAGCGATAAGGCGCGTTCATCGTGTAGGAGTGTGGAAGGGCACCAAAGGTGCGACGGGCATAAGTCCAAGGCCTCTCTTAGTTGAATTTATCTCACAGAACGATCGTGATAAATTCCTAGCAGGTTATAATAGTCTGGACAGAATCACCAAAGGTAAACACGTTGTTGTGCCCGACGACAACAACGGATCTACAAAAAAAAGTGATCTTTTGCATGAAATGCAGAGTGGCAGCTTGCAATGTCCTTCGGAAAAAGATATGGCAGTATCAGATGCAGAAACTACGGAGGGTTCTCTGGACCTGAACGTCGTTCATAGTACTTACCCCGCAATTCCGCAGCTGATGGTTAGTAACCTTCAGAATACAACTGTAATTCAAGAGGTTGAGGTTTATTCATCCATCCAGAATAGCACGCCAAAAAAACGTGCTGTCTCCTCGGGTACTACGCCCGAGGAACAAGCAGGATTGAGTCAAAATGTTTTGCTGGGTCCCGTCGCCACAGTGCTATACGGAAATTCATGTAGTATCCGAAATAAGTGGTCCGAACTTTCTATCCTGGCACATGAGCTTCGGCCACATGCAATAGCACTGACGGAAACCTGGCTATCAGAAACTGATTCTATCCCCGAGATGATAAGTAACAGATATTCTGTAGTCAGATGCGATAGACCTAGTGAAACAAATGGTGGCGGGGTTGCCATTTTTCTTGGGCTTGGTTTTCGAACTACAGAAGCGAGCGTTCGGCTTGACACGCACAACGTTCAACTATGCTCCTGCGTCATCCACTCATATAAACAATCAATGGTAATAGCGTGCGTTATATGAGTCCTCAAGCTAAATTGCAGGATTTGAATAATCTGCTTGAAAATCTCAGTTTATTGCGCTCCGAGGGGTCCCAGGTTCTTATAGTGGGTGATTTCAATTTACCCCACATATCATGGTCAACTCAGTGTTCCACCGATAAATTGTCTGAAGACTTTACCGAATGGATTCACACGCATGCTATGAGCCAGCATGTCATTGAGCCAACAAGGTTTCGACAGGGTTGCTTACCTTCGCTACTGGATCTTGTAGTCTCTTCGAGTGGTGAAATGGTACGACAAGTAGAATACCTCCCTCCGCTAGGGAAGAGTGATCATATTATGATAAGCTTTCAGCTAATACTCAGGTATGACAAACCTCCTCCTAAACTGAGGCGTGATTTCAAATGTGTAGATTGGGATCTTGTAACAGACGAAGCTAAAACGATCCTGTCGC
This sequence comes from Atriophallophorus winterbourni, assembly GCA_013407085.1. NCBI lineage: Eukaryota > Metazoa > Platyhelminthes > Trematoda > Plagiorchiida > Microphallidae > Atriophallophorus > Atriophallophorus winterbourni. The sequence goes on along the minus strand of JACCGJ010021328.1, from coordinate 4,855 downwards.
AATACACAGGTGAAGATGTGGCTGCTAATTGGCAGCTTCTCCATTGCTGTCTTTCGAGCTTGCAAGATAAGTTTGCTCCGTTGGTTCCTGTCAAGCGGCGCAACAAGCCAATGTGGTTCACACCTGCGATGCGTCGGGTGGTTAAATTCAGGGATCGTGCCTGGAAAAGCTATAAGACTTCACAGACACAACGGTCCTGGATACAGTATAAGACAGTGAGGAATAAGGCTGTAGCTATGCAACGCACAGCGAAACGTGAATTTGAAACACGGTTGGCCCGCAATATCAAGCAGTGCCCAAAGCGTTACTATAGCTATGCCCAATCTAAAGGCAAAACGCGCGAGTGGATCGGTAACATGCAACAGGATAACGGACCCCATATAGTTTCAGATGTCGAAAAGGCTTTCGCGTTTCTCAAACACTTTCAGTCAGTCCAGAGAATTGACCGCCAAATAGACCCGCCTATCACACCAGTCTCTGTAAAATCGGATGGCATTGCTGCACTCGAGGTACTATATTTCACTAATGAGGAGATTAGAATTCAGCTTGCAGCAACTAACCAACATAAGTCTGCATTCCCAGACGGTATTCACCCTCAGTTTATTAGAAACTTGGCGCCCGTACTAGCTGAGAGCGTGGGTCGTCTTTTTAACGCATCACTGGTGCATGGAGTTATTCCGAGTGATTGGAAGCTAGCCGATGTTATCCCGATACACAAAAGCGGCAGTCGTTCATCTGTCTGTAATTATAGACCGGTTAGCCTTACTGTCATTCTGTGTAAGATCTTAGAGAGGCTGATCAGAGATCGGATCTGCAGGCACTTAGTTGAGTTTAAGTTGCTGGACTCTGCTCAACATGGCTTCCTTAAAGGAAAGTCGTGCCTAACAAACCTCGTGGGCTTTCTAAACGAGGTCACCAGAAAATTGGATAAGGGCCAACAGGTTGAGGTTTTCTACTTGGACTGCTGCAAGGCTTTCGACTCAGTGAACCATAGACTGCTCGCTACCAAACTAGGCTATATGGGTATCGTTGGTCCTCTAAGGAACTGGATAGTAGGCTTCTTAAGCAACCGGTACTTTCGTGTCAGGGTGGGCAGTACGTACTCACCGAAAGTAAGGGTTACAAGTGGAGTTCCGCAGGGATCTGTACTCGGGCCGCTACTTTTCCTTATCTTCATCGATGACTTGGCAGCGGCGATTAAGTGTCCCTGCTACATTTTTGCGAATGATGTCAAGTTTATTGGATCACCGAACGAACGTGATCTTATTGACGATATTGAAAAGGTTATCAAGTGGTCTGTTATATGGGATCTACCAGTTAACTTCTCAAAAAGCTATCTCTTGTCGAAAGTCGGCAAGAAGATGGCGGTAGCTGGCCCAGATGGTACACTTGTGATAACTGGGGTGCCGAGAGTACGCGACTTAGGTATAGAGATTTCTGCGGACTTCAAATGGGCTGATCAATGTGCAGCAGCTGCACATCGTGCTAGGAGCGCGCTGTTTCGCCTTCGATCAGTTTTATCCTGCAGGTCCCCGGAGGTTTTCATACCGATATACACGGCTGTCGTTAGACCTCATCTCGAGTACTGCATTCAAGCTTGGTCACCTTATCTTGAAAAAGATATTGCAAGGCTTGAGGGTGTTCAGCGCCTTGCTACTCGTATGATCGAGGGGCAATCAGGTAGATCTTATGAGCAAAGACTATTGAGTCTAGGGCTCTTTTCACTGAAAAGAAGGCGGCTGCGTGGGGATCTGATAGAAACCTTCAAGATCATGGCCGGTTTTAGTACTATTCAACCAGGTGAAATGTATGTTCTCGCACCCAATGTGGGTACTCGAGGTCACCCTCTGAAACTGGCCAAACAACATGTCAGGTCTAATGCTCGTAAGCACTTCTTCAGTGAAAGAGTAGTAAGCTACTGGAACTGCCTACCTGAAGATGTCGTGAACTCTAACTCTGTAATGTGTTTCAAGAATAGACTTGATGCCGTATTGAGCTCATTATTTCCTGCATTTTGCCCCTAATTGAGTAATGATATTGTATTTACCTGGTCTTTGAAATGCATTAATGTCTCCTCACCTTTGGTGAGGGGAGTTTTTGCTCTACATTCCAGGTAGTTCAAAATGCAGGAAATAATGAGCTCCATACGGCATCAAGTCTATTCTTGAAACACATTACAGAGTTAGAGTTTACGACATCTTCAGGTAGGCAGTTCCAGTAGCTTACTACTCTTTCACTGAAGAAGTGCTTACGAGCATTAGACCTGACATGTTGTTTGGCCAGTTTCAGAGGGTGACCTCGAGTACCCACATTGGGTGCGAGAACATACATTTCACCTGGTTGAATAGTACTAAAACCGGCCATGATCTTGAAGGTTTCTATCAGATCCCCACGCAGCCGCCTTCTTTTCAGTGAAAAGAGCCCTAGACTTAATAGTCTTTGCTCATAAGATCTACCTGATTGCCCTTCGATCATACGAGTAGCAAGGCGCTGAACACCCTCAAGCCTTGCAATATCTTTTTCAAGATAAGGTGACCAAGCTTGAATGCAGTACTCGAGATGAGGTCTAACGACAGCCTTGTATATCGGTATGAAAACCTCCGGGGACTGCAGGATAAAACTGATCGAAGGCGAAACAGCGCGCTCCTAGCACGATGTGCAGCTGCTGCACATTGATCAGCCCATTTGAAGTCCGCAGAAATCTCTATACCTAAGTCGCGTACTCTCGGCACCCCAGTTATCACAAGTGTACCATCTGGGCCAGCTACCGCCAGCTTCTTGCCGACTTTCGACAAGAGATAGCTTTTTGAGAAGTTAACTGGTAGATCCCATATAACAGACCACTTGATAACCTTTTCAATATCGTCAATAAAATCACGTTCGTTCGGTGATCCAATAAACTTGACATCATCCGCAAAATGTAGCAGGGACACTTAAGCGCCGCTGCCAAGTCATCGATGAAGATAAGGAAAAGTAGCGGCCCGAGTACAGATCCCTGCGGAACTCCACTTGTAACCCTTACTTTCGGTGAGTACGTACTGCCCACCCTGACACGAAAGTACCTGTTGCTTAAAAAGCCTACTATCCAGTTCCTTAGAGGACCAACGATACCCATATAGCCTAGTTTGGTAGCGAGCAGTCTATGGTTCACTGAGTCGAAAGCCTTGCAGAAGTCCAAGTAGAAAACCTCAACCTGTTGGCCCTTATCCAATTTTCTGGTGACCTCGTTTAGAAAGCCCAAGAGGTTTGTTAGGCACGACTTTCCTTTAAGGAAGCCATGTTGAGCAGAGTCCAGCAACTCAAACTCAACTAAGTGCCTGCAGATCCGATCTCTGATAAGCCTCTCTGAGATCTTACACAGAATGACAGTAAGGCTTACCGGTCTATAATTACAGACAGATGAACGACTGCCGCTTTTGTGTATCGGGATAACATCGGCTAGCTTCCAATCACTCGGAATAACTCCATGCACCAGCGATGCGTTAAAAAGACGACCCACGCTCTCAGCTAGTACGGGCGCCAAGTTTCTAATAAACTTAGGGTGAATACCGTCTGGGCCTGCAGACCTATGTGGGTTAGTTGCTGCAAGCTGAATTCAAATCTCCTCATTAGTGAAATATAGTACCTCGAGTGCAGCAATGCCATCCGATTTTACAGAGACTGGTGTGATAGGCGGGTCTATCTGGCGGTCAGTTCTCTGGACTGACTGAAAGTGTTTGAGAAACGCTAAAGCCTTTTTGACATCTGAAACTATATGGGGTCCGTTATCCTGTTGCAGGTTACCGATCCACTCGCGCGTTTTGCCTTTAGATTGGGCATAGCTATAGTAACGCTTTGGGCACTGCTTGATATTGCGTGCCAACCGTGTTTCGAATTCACGTTTCGCTGTGCGTTGCATAGCTACAGCCTTATTCCTCACTGTCTTATACTGTATCCAGGACCGTTGTGTCTGTGAAGTCTTATAGCTTTTCCAGGCACGATCCCTGAATTTATTCACCCGACGCATCGCAGGTGTGAACCACATTGGCTTGTTGCGCCGCTTGACAGGAACCAACGGAGCAAACTTATCTTGCAAGCTCGAAAGACAGCAATGGAGAAGCTGCCAATTAGCAGCCACATCTTCACCTGTGTATTTCGACAGGATCGTTTTAGCTTCTTCTGTTACAAGATCCCAATCTACACATTTGAAATCACGCCTCAGTTTAGGAGGAGGTTTGTTATACCTGAGTATTAGCTGAAAGCTTATCATAATATGATCACTCTTCCCTAGCGGAGGGAGGTATTCTACCTGTCGTACCATTTCACCACTCGAAGAGACTACAAGATCCAGTAACGAAGGTAAGCAACCCTGTCGAAACCTTGTTGGCTCAATGACATGCTTGCTCATAGCATGCGTGTGGATCCATTCGGTAAAGTCTTCAGACAATTTCTCGGTGGAACACTGAGTTGACCATGATATGTGGGGTAAATTGAAATCACCCACTATAAGAACCTTGGACCCCTCGGAGCGCAATAAACTGAGATTTTCAAGCAGATTATTCAAATCCTGCAATTTAGCTTGAGGACTCATATAAACGCACGCTATTACCATTGATTGTTTATATGAGTGGATGACGCAGGAGCATAGTTGAACGTTGTGCGTGTCAAGCCGAACGCTCGCTTCTGTAGTTCGAAAACCAAGCCCAAGAAAAATGGCAACCCCGCCACCATTTGTTTCACTAGGTCTATCGCATCTGACTACAGAATATCTGTTACTTATCATCTCGGGGATAGAATCAGTTTCTGATAGCCAGGTTTCCGTCAGTGCTATTGCATGTGGCCGGAGCTCATGTGCCAGGATAGAAAGTTCGGACCA